>JAQFZM010003757.1:0-10555 GCA_034695785.1 Galumna obvia
TTTTTCATAAAAATTACAGCTTTTTACTTATTTTTCTCTTAATTTTTACTATTTTCCGACAATTTTTCCGAATTTTTGCCTATTTTTCCCCTTTTTCTCTAGGGGGGTAGCTTACTTTTGGCCCTAGGGGGTGTATTTTTTCAAATTTTTCGCTCTAGGGGGGGGGGTATTTTGAAATATCCCCCCTAGAAAATCCATTGGCCATCCCTGCTATAAATAACTTAATTTTATACTTTTTTTCAAAAGAATTTATTGAATAAAATCTATTACCTATTCTTAATATATTGGCTATTAAGATTATTTTAATAAATAAAATGTCAAATAAAATAATAAAATAGCCATAATGTTAAAGTTTAAACTATCAATAGGTTAATTCTATTTAAACAGAATATTGATCGAATATATCGATAAAGTTCTTGATAATATCAAGGATGTCAAACGAAGGGAAGCCTTAGGTCACTATTTTTTCCTTTTTTTCTAGGAAGTATGGTACCTGACTTTTCGTCTCAGGAAGGTGGGGCATTTTAACAAATCTTCGGCTCCAGAAGGTGCAAATCTTCTTTTTCGTATAATTTATCTTGCTCATTATGAATTTGAAGAAACATTGTAAAACAAAATCAGTTATACGATATATACATGGTATAATTAATAATATCAAGGCATTTTATATTTTCTAATTTACAAAGCATCTCTTTAATAAAATTACCAATTTCAATTTGATCAAATTGTTGTTTTATAGTAAAGTTTTTCATACTATTCATTGCGTTTTCTATACTTCCATTGAATTGATTAACGAATTCGTTTTAAATGAAATCCTTTATTAAAGCAAATAGTAATCGCAGGAAGTTTTATAACTTTATGAGTCTCATATCTGACAAAAGTTGTTGTATTATATGAGAAGTAAATTCTAATCAATTCTAATGAATGATAAATACAACCGATTGCGCACAGAATACGTATAAGGATTTTATAAAATTTTTGTTTTTCCATAATTCTTATAAAAAATATTAAAATAAATTCATTTAATTTTTTCAATTATTATTTATTTATTAATAACGAAAAGATATTCAATAAGAATATTAAATTTACACAACTCTATGCAAAAATTTATTTAATCAATTTATTGACATTATTGTTTTTATTAAAGTTATCATAAATAAATTATTTCGTAAAATGATTAAATATTTTCATCCAAATATTAATTAAATAATCATATTCTGGTGTTATTATTGATTAATACAAATTGTTCATTGTATCAAGGATGGGATCATTATACATTTATATATTAATTGATAATAGCTTAAAATATTCCATTTAAATAGTAAATATTATATTAACCTATTAAAATTAAGCCATTTTATAAAATATTTTCATCAAAAAAAGACATCTTCTAATTGACCTCTAATACAATGCTAGGATATTATGGAAAATCTATGAGCAAGGTATAACTTTTAATCTTCGATTTTTTACGAACACTTTTCAAATCATTATAATTTTGAAATTTATATTAACTTAATTTTTATATAAATTAATGTTTATATTTATATAATTATTTAATGATGTCTTATTTAAATTTAACTTTTTAATTAAGGTTAAATTAAAAAAGGTTTTGGTCTTTCAATTATCTTAGTATTTAAATTAATATTAGTGTTAATATTTATCATGGTGAAATGAGAACAATTTACTACAAATTTTCTTAAAAGAATTACTATATTCTTTTTTAAATCAAATAAAGAAATATCAGTGAATTGTATTAAAGAGAAACCAAACCAAAGGCTAAAAATACTTGAGAGGAGACACAGATATTCATCAAAAGACATCTTCAAACTGACCTCATATACTGTGTTCGGTAATGAAGGTAATTCAACATTTATAATATAACTCGCTCTAACATTCATTCCTCCTCTGTTGATTTGTTGAAATGCATTTTCCATTTTCCATAAATAACGTCAAAACGCTAAATGTCCATAAATAACGTTAAAAATGCTTAAGGTATGCCTTTTTTGTCGCGAAGCGACAAAAAAGTGCAAAATGAGTGCTTTGTTTGAGACCTCTCTATAGAAGAAACAGGTTTCAACGCTTCTCACCCTTCTACAGGTGATGGCTGTCCTTAAGCTTTGTCTCCTAGGTTACCGCATTGGAGCCGTACAGCCCCCTCTAATAATGCAACACACTAACCCTTCGTCTCCACCTGTCTCTCTCTATAGAGAAACCGGTCTCACACTACTGTTACGCTCACACATACGTCTATGTGTGAGTACTTGTGTGCAATACTTTTCTACTCTTTATATATTGAAAATACTCTAATAATTAAAAAATTACAGTTTTTATCAAAATAAATTTAACTCATTATATTTATTGATTGAATGCTTAATTTTTATATAATAAATATATATTCATATTAATAATTTGTTTAATAAATTGATACAAAAAATAATTATTGAAACACTAGAAATGTAAAGTAAACTTTTATTTAATTAAATTCAAATATTTATAGTGAAAAATAAAACATTTGATATATTCAATAACTTTTATTTAACAAAAGAAATATATTTTCAAATAAACAAGATACAAAATTTATATTTAATTATAATTACTTGATATTAAAACATTTATTTCTTAATTTAAAAAAAATTTTACTTAAAATTTACTTTTAAACAAAAGTAACGGAATATATGAATGCAATGAATCGAACGTCACTCACTTTCGAATGTTTTTGATTTTATTATAAAAATGATTTGTTTACAAACAAAAGATATTTTTTTGAAAATTATTTTAATATGAAATAAATGTTACAAAAGTAACTGTAATTGAATTGAATAAAATGCTTAAATTCATAGATAAACATAAATAACCATGGTTAAATAAATGATTATTGTTATCAAAGTTATTTTGTCGTTCAAATGGAAAATGAATTTTTACTATAAATTGATTTATAGCTATGATTTCAACATTTATGTATTCAGTACTTCTACTAATTTGTGAAAGGAATTCAATTATATTAAAATGAGTGAACACTTTTCGACTGAAATGAGTAAAGTCTCAGAAAATCAACAAAAAAATTAAAAAAAGAATTTAAAAGATATTAAAAGTTTGGATGAATTAGACTTAACTAATGTTGAACTCAAGAGAGGAGAAACACCACAACATATCGAACAGAAGTGCTTACAATTATGTAAAGACTATTTGTCGGGCAATTGGTCTCAACAAACGGTACAAACAATTGAAGTGAGACGAGTGACCGGAGGTCTTATGAATCAGCTCTACTTCTGTGGTATTAAAGAGACCGACAATAATGCAGACGTTCCTCAAGAGGTGGCCGTTCGTCTCTATGGGAAACACCTCCTCAAAGATATTGAAGACTCGCAACTCAGAGATATAATCATTTCTATTGTTTTGTCAGAAAAGAAAATCGGACCTCAAATATATGGTGTGTTTGAAGAAGGGCTGATTCAAAAATATTACAAGGTATTTATTTAATGATCATTTATATAATGTTCTAATAAATGTATCTTGATAAATAGCACAGACAATTTACTGAAACGGAACAAAAAGTACCTGAATTAAGAGATAAGGTATTCAGAACATTAGCCAAGATACATTCTTTAGAGGTTCCCATTAAAAGGAACCCAAATTGGATGTTCGAGCTAACTCGTATATCATACGAATCAGCATGCAACAAACTTTCAATTGAGAAAGAGATGGAAGAATATAAATGTGTGACTTTAAAGTCATTTGACTGGAAATCAGAAATGGATTGTATTATAGACTTTTGCAAAAGAGCTGAGAGTCCGGTTGTGTTCACTCACAACGACTACCGTTCGAGTAATCTATTGGTAACCGAACCCAACGATGAGTTAATTGTTTGCGATTTCGATGTCAGTAATTATTCTTATCGAGGATATGATTTCGTTTCCTTATTGAGAGAGTGGGGTCGGCCTCAATTTGATCAGACACCTGATAAAGGAAAACCTTTTAAAGAGGAAGAGTTTAAAAGTTTGATTGAGATCTATATCGAGGAATGCATTAGAATTCACGGCAAAAGTTATGCTGAGAATCCAATCAATTCTGTGGACCATATCCTCAAAGAAGTGAAGATATTTAGGTTATTTGCCGTAGTTTTGGGCGCCGCCTATTTTATGAGTCAAAACGATGAAGATTCGCCTTTTAATAGAAAAGTGTGCATGGTAACTATTCTATTAAAAAGGAAGAATATTTTATTTTTGTTTATTTTCAGGATTTGGCCGAAAAGAATATCGAAAACTATCTTTCAATAAAAAATACTCTCAGAGAACAAAACATAATTAAATAATAATAATAAAGACTTTATTTAAATAGAATTATTAATCATATAATTAATTTTCTATTTATTTGTTTATTTTTTCTCTCAAAAATCATTAAATTTAAACAAGCAATAACTAGTGTTACTATACTAGTAAATGTATTTTATTTTTATAAAATTTATTAAAAATATTATGAAATTAATTAATTTTTTATTTTTGTAAATATTATTAATTATATACAAATTTTACGATAAGCTTTATTTAAATGAATCTTGCTCAAATAAATTTAATATAGCCTAAACGTTGGCAACACATTTAGTTTATTAATGATTTGTTGACTATAAATAACTTAATTTTATACTTTTTTTCAAAAGAATTTATTTAATAAAATCTATTACTTATTCTTAATATATTGACTATTAAAATTGTCCAGCATATAAATAAACAAGGATAAATATATGTCATTTTCTATTTATTAAAAGATTATTTTAATAGATAAAATGTCAAATAAAATAATAAAATAGCCATAATGTTAAAGTTTAAACTATCAACAGGTTTATTCTATTTAAACAGAATATTAATCGAGTATATCGATAAAGTTCTTGATAATATCAATGATGTCAAAAGAAGGGAAGGCCTCGGGAGATGAGGAATTTAAACAAATCTTCGGCTCCAGAGGGTGCAAAACTTCCATTTCGTATAATTTATCTTGCTCTTTATGAATTTGAGGAAACATTGTAAAACAAAATCAGTCATACGATATATATACGGTATAATCAAATGGTATATATATGGTATCTAACTGTACAAAAAAACTTGTCGCATTTATAACTAGCAGAACTCCTAGACGACAAGACCTAGATTAATTCTGTAAATTGCAAAAACAAATACCTTATGTGGAGTTTTTCAAATTACCTTGTACCATTAAGTACGTCACTGCTAATGTTACATAATGTGAGAAGTTATAAATGATATGCTGATTGGATATTGTAGTGGACATATTGAAGTTTAATATATCACCAAAACCACTCAAATCGGATAAGAGACATAAAACCTCTGCTAATTTAAATATCAAGAATTCTATGTACGTTATCATTATGAAAATCTTATTCATCTTCTACATGAAATATTATGTGATTTATGAATAGAAGCCATCTTATTGAACAACTTTGTTGCTACACACATTTTGAACAAAACAAAGATTAAGCCCCAAGAGCGAGTCAAATATTTTTTTTTAATCAAATAGCAAAGCAACATTTTTATAAAAATCTGATGCCATTTTGAGGCTTTATACTAGTTTTAATCAAAATGTATCAAGCATGAAAGTTGTTCGAAATGATGCTCTCTATTCATAAATCACAAAATATTTCATGTAGAAGATGATTCAGATTTTTATAATGATAATGTACGGAGAATTCTTGATATTTAAATTAGCAGAAGTTTTATGTCTCTTATCCGATTTGAGTGGTTTTGATGATATATTAAACTTCAATATTTCCACAATAATATTCAATCAACATATCATTTATAACTTCTCAGGTTTGACCTGTGACTATGGGTTTTGCATATCTAACATTATGTCACATTAGCAGTGGCGTACTTTATGGTACCAGGTAATTTAAAAACAATGTTTGAGGGCAAAGCCAATACAACTACATTTACGAGCATCAAAAGAGAGAATCCAACATACCAATCTCCCCCGTTTTTATCAAAAAGGTGAAATTTCCACGTTACTAACAAAAAGATTGGTTTCCATAGGGAGAGAGAGTGAGTGAGTGAGAGGAAAAGAATAAGGGAGAGAAAGTGCACATCCTAAAACTTCCCTTCGTTTCTATCAAAAAGATAAAATGAGTGGATGGGTAGGTGGGTGCGAAACGATTACATATACTACACTTACTATGTAAATGTAGTGAAAAACTGCACACAAGGTATTTGTTTATGCAATTTGCAGAATTAATCTAGGTTTTTCGTTTATGAGTTCTGCTAGTTATAAATGCGACAAGTTTTTTGTACAGTTAGATATTAATAATACTAATCTTTTTTCTAAAGTAAAAGACTGTTTATTTTTAGATTAATAATTCTATTTATTTTAGAGAATTTAAGCAAGATTAATTTTTAGGATAAGTATTATTTAGTATTAAACTAAACAATTTTGTTTCAATAAATAAACACACATTTAATTAGTTTATTATTAATATAAATAACATGAAAAAATTATAAGAATAATCATATTTAAAACATAATGCAATCAGATTTATTATGTTATTCAAAATATAGAATATTTAAAAGTTTCCAAGTTAATGTTTTGTATTAAATTTAATTTATTGCATTAATTGAAGAATAAATTAAATTATAATTTCGTCCTGTTGTTTTCTTTTAAGTAAAAAAACCTTATTGTGCTCAACATTTTAGCAAAATCTTTAATTATTTGTAATGTTATATAAATTAAATTCATATTTCTTTATTCAAAATATAATATAAATTAAAAATGTTCTTACCAAATATCTTAATACATAATTGATAAACTTAAATTAAAATATTCCTTACAAAGTCATAATAATACAAATATGATATTAACTATACTTTATTTAATAAATTATTGTAATATTGATATTCAATATTTTTGTAATAATTAATTAAATGATGGTTATTTATATTATTGCATTTATTGATTAAAGGTGAATATGTAAATGGTACACCCATTGCATGATATTAATAAATTATTTAATTATTTCTTAATATCATGGATTTATTATTATTTTTATTGTCTCAAATAGAATATAAAACTAGATGATGTAAATCAGCATTTTATATAAAAAATATCGTTAGTAATTTAACTAAGAAATAAATAGATTATTTTTACAAGATATAACAAAAATGCTTATTTTAAATTTTTTCAGAAAAGTTACACCAATTTTATTTTTTGATTATGGATCTATCTATTCATGTCCTTTTCATAGCTTTTATCCTAATATAAATTTTACAAATATTACAGTTTACAATTTAATACACCCTCAGGTAAGCATATTTTTAAATAAATTGTCAAAAATTGGTAAAATTTTCTATGATTATAAAATGCTAATTAAAATACCAAAATAAATTAAAATAATATCTTGATTTCTTAGGAAAATTTTTTTGGCGTAGAGAGTACAATATTTTTATATATGTTATGCAAGTTTAATTTATTTATTAGAATTCATCCAATATATAAATATGAGGTATTTATATAAAAATTAAAATAAACTCTTTTTAAAATTTAAAATTACAGTTTAAGGATAATTGGATTGTTTTTGATGTTAAAACTTATTCACATAATTATGTTATAAAAAATTACCATATAAATAATTTGGGAATGGTTTTTATGCTTGAAATTGTTTCCGGTCTTAAATATGAAAGGGACTCATCATATTTTTCTTTTATCAACTTATTAGATTATCATGTATGTATTAAATTTTAAAGTTATAAAATTATAAATACAGTCTGGGCCCGCTTTATTTCAAAAGTTAATAAGTCAAAACTCGGTTTTAGTCAAAGGTTTTTAAACCCGAACCTCTCCTATGAATGCTATAATGTTATGAGTATATTCAATTCGATTTTAGTCAAAACTCATTTTTCAAAAATATATTATGAATTCATTATTTAGATTAAATATTTTCAAAATGAAGTGGAAAACATCCGCAAATATTTTATATTTGACTAAGTTTCTAGTTATTTAGATATTGGATATAAAATGGACACCAAAACAAATTGTTGGCCACTATAAATAAAGAGGAATAACTGTTTTAATGTATACAAGTGCTATAATAACCGGGGAAAAAACAATTAATGCTTTTTGTAGCACAGCTTCAACATGTATTAAGAGTCTTATGAAAACAAAATACCCAAAAGTAAATGAAAAGTTAAGATAATTCAATTTTTTTGTTGACTTTATTTAAGTCAAATTTGATTTTAGTAAAAAACTTTTACTGCCCCTTAAGTTGACCTAAATCGGGCCCAGACTGTATATCTAAAGCGTAATACATTGCTGGGTATGTATAGGTAGAGATATTTTCTGGGTTTAAGAGCCGAGTGAGTTACCTGACAACGAAAAGTGTGTACCAAAAATAAAATGGAATAAATGTATATCAGGAATGGCAAAGACTTCGGTCTAAGCAGGTATGGCAACAAGGGGGTATAGCCCGAATTCCCCCTTTCGCGAATATTCTGATTCCCCCTCTATAAGAGAAGAGAAAAATTGGGGGAAAATTTCAAAAAATGCAATTTAAAAAAAAAATTCAAATAAAAAGCTGTAAATTATAAGTAAAATAATCAAAACAATGATAAAAACGCATAAAAATGTAATATTGACAGTTTTTAAAATAATTTTTTATTTTGTTGATTTTTAAAAAAAAATTGTAGTTCAAAAATGCAATAAAAAGCATTCCATCTCTAAAATGGGAGGAAAATATTTGGTATACTCTCCCCTGTGACTTTGTTCCGTAGCTATCCCTGGGTCTTTGTGGGGGATATAAGGGGTTATTTTGGTCCTAATTATGGGCGGTTTAAGAGGATATTTTAAAAATTACAAAATTTGTATAAAAACACATAAATTTTAAGCCATATTCTGCCGTAAATTAGTATATTTATTCATATTATAATTTATTTTAACAAATTTAATGCAAAAACTAAGAAATTTTGCATAAAAAGACAATTTTGTAAAATTTTCAAAATTTTATAGCACCAAAATTTGCATTTCTAATATTATGCAAATCTAAGATTAAAACTCATTTATAAATGTTTTAATAAAATATTGGATATCAATAATTACAGAAGAAGTTAATTATTGTGGAGACAATTGAATAGTTTTAATACAATTATTGTACAATTAAATGATTTTATTCATAAAAATCATTGAATAGAATATAATTCTTAACACAATTAACGATATATAGATAGAACTCAAAGTTATTCATTGGAAACAAATCTAAACAATAGAATCCAATGTCGGGTCCGCACAACCTATCTATGAATGAAGTGATTATTAGTTTTTATCTTAAATTTATTACTTTGCTGTGAAGGTATCGGTAGAGATATATTCTGGGTTTAAATGCCGAATGAGTGATCTGACAACTTAACAGATTTATTAGGAATACAATCAAATAACTAATAATTAATAGAAAAAAAAACCAATAAATACGAAAATGGCTTCAGTTTTATCGGATAAAACATAATTGATATCCAGCATAAAAGTCGGTGACATTATGTGATACAAATAGAATATTCAATATTTGAATAAATGGTTGATATTATAGTTCCAAGTTTCCCAAATTTTATCGATCCTACCCTTCCCGAACCCATAGAGAATTACAAAGGAACAACCCTTTCCCGACCCTTAGCAGTATTTCCAAACCCTTATCCTTGAAAAGTATGCCCTTTTAACCCTTAATAAAACAACTTTTCAACTAATATTTTATTGTTTTTTTAAATCAATAAAAATCTTAATTTTGAAAAATAAACAGTTATTTTGATACTTATAAAATATGATCTGAGGTTAAACAATGATAATCTAGGTTAATTAGAATTTCTTTATAAAATTTAAACTGTAAAATTAGTTGTGGATATAAAAAAATTTTGAATTAATTCAATACAAGAATATTAAGGGTTTAAGCGCTAACTTTTCTTTAATATTGCGACCCTTCCCGACCATTATGCATAAATTTAAGACCCTTCCCGACCCTTACCCTAGAGTCTGGAAAATCCCTTAGTGTCTAAGGGTTGAAAAGTTGGAGCTCTAGTTGATATCAGAGCAAACTTTAAAGAAATGATTGTGTTCTTCAAAGGCTCTAACTATTAGTTTAGTATTTCCTGTTTTAAGACTTAAAACAATTCTGTTATGAATCGCAATAAAACCATATTTTATATAAAATGCGGTAAAAGTCTAGAATGAGAAGCTAACAGAAACGACAGCACAGTTTTGTTGTAAAAACTGATAGGTCGGGACTAACCATAACAATGAGTAAAAGAATGTGATGTCTGAGTCGGAATCGAGTAATCCTTTTACCACAAATAAGAGATAAACTTAAAGCGAAACAATCATTAAAAGTTCATAAATCTGTCGAACCGTATACACTCGAGTGCAAAACCTACTTTAATTGATTTTTAGCTATAAAATCTCTCCTAAAAGCTAGATCAAAATTATTTTTTAACTGCAACTAAGGTTTTGTCTATAATTTATATATTTTAAAAAATAATTACTATATCTTGATTATTTTTGATAAAATTTTATAAAATAG
>JAQFZM010003758.1:0-10554 GCA_034695785.1 Galumna obvia
TTTCTAACAAAAAGACAAAATTTCCCCGTTACTAACAAAAGGGTTGGTCTCAAGTGAGAGCACAGCCTACCACTACCCACCAATTCTATCAGAAAGATAAAATTTTCCTATTACAAATAAAAAGTTAGGTCTCAATGAAGTGTACAACTCTCAACTTATTTTGGTTTAATTTTATGCGCTGCATACCACGAGAAGTTAGAGGTGATGTGTTAGCTGGTAAAGTGTATGTCAGAATATGTGGGTGGGCTGGTGGAGTGGGTGGGTTGGTCGGTAAAGTTAGTGGTTAATCCAGTAGAATGAATGGTTGGGCTTGTAAAATGGATATGTGAGCGGATTGTTAGATCTATATAGAGGGTGGATGGGTCTGAAGATTAGGTGGTTAGACTTGTCGAGAGGATAGTTGGGTCTGTAGAGAGCATGGTTGGGCCTGTTTAATGGGTTGGTATGCCTGTAGAGTGGATGGTTGTCTGTAGATTGGATGGTTGTCCTTAGAGAGAGGATAAGTTGGTCAGTAGAGAGGATGATTGTGCCTATAGTGAAAGTAATTGCGTCAGTAAATTAGATGGTTGGGCTTGTAGAGAGGATAAGTGGGTCTGTAGATTGGATGATTAAGCAAGTAGATGGAATAGGTGGGCGTGTAGAGGAAATGTTTAGGGATTAAGAATGTACAGATGAACCTGTAGAGTTGGTGGGTCAGTAGAATGAGTTATTTGGCATGTAATGTTGGTGGATAAAGCTGTTGAATGGGTTGGTCCGCCTATAGGTTGGTTGGAAGAACCTGTAGACTGGGTTAATTGGCCTTTAAATTGGGTGATAG
Organism: Galumna obvia; assembly: GCA_034695785.1. Classification (NCBI taxonomy): domain Eukaryota; kingdom Metazoa; phylum Arthropoda; class Arachnida; order Sarcoptiformes; family Galumnidae; genus Galumna; species Galumna obvia. Next base: position 818 of record JAQFZM010003758.1, read on the forward strand.
GCTTGTAAAATGTGTGTTTGGGCCTGCAGAATGAATAAGTTGGGCGGCGTCTAAGCACTGAATGAGTGCTCAACAAACGTTGAACGCTCTTTAAATGCATGGAAAGGCGTTATAAAAATTACGTATTTAAAAGTAAAGTAAGTATAAAGAGGACGTATTAGGGGTTGGGATCGGCTGAAGTCTGTTCGCCATAAAATAAAATAATTTTACAAACTTTTCTTGCTTAACAAAAATTATAAAACCAATAAAATGTAAATATTGTTTAATTTTGAAAGAGTTCTCAATTCTTTATTGACGAAGTTCTTGTGGTTGTCTATAACAATTCGTTTCGGAGTGATTCCGGCTTTCAGCAATTGAGTTAATAGAGTGCAGATAGATGGCGCGGTATTTCTCTTTGACGGATAAACCCAGAAATAACGACTGAAGTTATCAATGAATACCTAGATATACTTAGCAGCGATATCTTTAGCTGCGAGACCTAATTCAATTGTATCGATGCTTATGATATCAAATGGTTTGATGTAAGCATCTTTGGCGATTTATGGGCCAGCCATTTGTTAATGTGAATATTTGGCCAATTGACAAGTTTTACAAGAACTCACGTAACGTTTGATTTCTTTGATGGCATTTGGCCACAAGTAGTGAGCAGTGATGAGTTTAACTGTTGTCTGTGTTCCGGTATGTGAGTGTTGGTCGTGGAACTGTTGCAATAATTTTAGACGAAGTGTTTCGTGAACTACTGCCTTATAAAACCAGTTCTGTTTGATGGTTATAATATCGTTTCTCTTAATGGGGTCCTTAGCATAACTGAAATCCGCTTTGGTTTGTTCACGAAGAAGTTCAAAACGAGACAAATGCAAAGATACTTTATTTCGAGAGAGGGTGTCCACGTGTTGTTGTGATTTACACGATTTATATCTAACTGTGAAATTGTATGTTGAGAGACGTACCGACCAACGAAAAAGCATCAATTTTGGTTCCTTAAAAGTGAGAAGCCTTTGAAGAGCGCTATGGTGGGGACCACTGTAAATGGTTTCGACAAATAAACTTCAAAGTGTTTTATAGTTTCAACAACAGCAAAACACTCTAACTCAGCCGCCGTATAATTTTGTTTTGATTCGTCTACGCTTTAGAAAAATATTCAATAACTCTTTCTTGTTTATTGTCATCGACTTGCATAAGTGTGGCACCGATTCCTGTTTTACAAGTATCGGTATAAATTATGCACGACTGACGGATCAAAAAGTGTCAGAATCGGAGATGCAGTTAAATTTTGTTTAAGAGTCTCATAGGCTAGTTCCTGTTCTTGATTCCAAAAGAATTGTTGGTTTTTACGGAACAGATATGCCAAAGGTTTGGATATTCGAGAAAAGATTTCGACAAATTTTCGGAAATATTGTGTCAAACCTACGAATTATCGAACTGCTTTTGTTGTATTTGGTTTTGGAAACTCACGAATTGCTTTGGTTTTCTCAGGTGAAGGTTTAATTGTATTATGACTCACTAAGTGTCCGAAATACGTAACTTCGATTTTTTCAAAGATGCATTTCTTAAGTTTGAGTTTAATGTTTGCTTCGTGTAAAATGAACACTTTGTCTAACAATGAAATGTGTTCTCCAAAAGTTTCAGAATAAATTATTATGTCGTCTAAATAGTTAATGGTTGAATTATTCTTTGGAAAGTATAGGGCGCATTCATCAGATCAAATGGCATTACAATCCATTCATAATGACCTTTATTTCTAATGAATGCTGTCTTGTCAACAGAGTCTGGCGCTATCTCTATGTTCCAATAACCCCAGTGGACTTCATGTGTGGTGAAGAAGCGGGCACCTGTCAGGCGATTCAGCACTCCTGAAATGTGTGGCATTGGCATAACGTCAAGTATAGTAATTGCATTGAGTCGCCTAAAGTCAATGTAAAGTCTTTTAGTGCCATCCTTTTTGACAACTAAAGTGACAGGAAAAGCCTACGGACTTTGGCTGACAATAATGAGACCTTTTGACTACAATTCCATCACTTGTCGTTTGATCTCATTGTAGTCAGATTGTGGTAAACGATATGGTCTTAATTGTTTCGGTGGATGTGGGACTGTAACTATTTTGTGTTGTCCTGTATTGATTCGGCCAATGTCTGTCTAATTTCTTGCGAAAATAGACTTAAATTTTTGAAGAACAGAATCGAATATTTGTGATTGTTGTAAATTGAGGTAAAGTGCAATAAATTATCGAACAGTGAATGGCGAACGCATTGATAGATTTATTGTGGACAAGTCAACACTTAGAACAAACTGTTTGCCTGCGTCGAGACCAATAAGTAGTGGGTATTTAAAGTCTTTAAGTATATGTATTTTAATGGTTTCTGTTTTGTTGGCCACTGTTACATTCACTGATGCGCCCCCTAAAGTTTGTGTTGTACCACTCACTTGGTTAAGTTTTATTGCGGAATTGGTATCATTTTTAATGGCTAATCGTTTTGCAGATTTATAAGAGGTTATTGTAATCCAAAAATAAAAAAATAACTGATATGAATAAAATTGCGAATCAAAAGAAATAAATATTGAGATATACAAAAAAATACAGCTCCTTTATTTTTTAACTGATTTTATTGATCCAGATGTCAAATTAAATTATAATTCTTCTTCTATTAAGAAAATATTTAAAAACTATAAAGAAAAACCCAAAACATTATAAATAAGGGTTGGGAATAGTGGGTTGTCTAAGTCACAATTAATCATATTATACCCAACCCTTTATATTTGAACACTCTCTTATAAAACATTTATGATATGATCACTTCATTATCCCTTTACAGATTTTAAATCGGATAAGTGGTTTTAATAAAATTAAAATAATAGCTAGTTCTAAATTTTACTATTTAGTCAAAATTGCCAAGCCAATTATATTACTTAACAAGCATATTTTTAAAATAATTAAATTTTAAATATAGAAATTTTATATAGTTTAATTTCCAATTAACAGAATTTAAATATCTTGTAAACTTTTTGTTTAATTGAATTTTTAGTGAGGCATCCAAAATAGAGTATTTTGAATCCCATGATCTCCAAGATACATCAATTTCAATGATAATATTTTAATTAAAGGTTTCATATCTTTATGAAAAATAATTTATAAAGAATTGATATTCTAATAATTAATAAATTATTTTTATTATTGAATACAGTTACTTGATAATAATAAGTTTAATTTAACTGTTTAACTGCCGAAACTGTATAAGATCAGTTACGTATACTAAATGGCCAGACGTGGTCCAGTCCTTTGTCCTGGTATCCTGTCATTGCGGCTTTCGGCACTATTCCAGCCCACTAGTGTCTACCGTTCCGCCCCCAACCACAATAGAAAATGAGAATTTGCACATAAAAGTATTTATATTTTTGAAATAACCCTAAAACCATATATTAATAGTCTATTCCTATAATAGTCTTAAGTATTTTCTCATAATATTTGAAAAATATTTTTACACAACCTTTCAGTGAAAAAAAATTACTATAATTCAAAAATGATTTTTATTCTTTCCAAAAAATGGCTTATATACATTTTAAATATATATGTTAATAATGGCAGAACTATTTTAAAAACTGTTAAATGATTGATATGAATTTATGATATATATTTATAGACTTAATAGAAACATATTATTCAATTTGTTTAGCTAACTGCAATTTTAGTTGCTAGTTCACTTAGTTAAAATATTGGTTATAATATAAAATTTAAATCAATTTATTAATTTTTAAATAATGAATTTTTATTTATATACTAGGTTGAGATTTTTAGAATTGAAAGTTTTATTCTTGATTTACCTATTAACTTTATAAGAATTGCTAAAATTTTGATCTTGGTAATAATTTAATTAAAGGTTTCATATCTTTATGAAACAAAACTTATTAAGAATTGATAAAATAATAATTAATTAATTATTTTTATTATTGAATACAGTTACTTGATAATAATAAGTTTAATTAAAGAACTTGTCTAAAAATTTCTTTACAAGTGTAATGTTACTTCTGTTACAAATATTTAATATTATTTATACCCTTAATATTTTTGGGAAGTCATTTAATAATTTCATACACTTATAGAAAAGTATTCTCTTTGGATTTCTTTTACAATCGGTATTTGTTTACATAAATTTCCATTTCTTGAATTATAAAAAGTTAATTGTTCATTAATTATTCCATTTATTATTTACAAATAAATTCTTTTTTATTTTAAAAACTCTTTTTAATATTTGAATTTCTTTTTCTTTTAATTCTTTCTGAATTTCTTCTGATTAAAATTTATAAATAATTAATATCCTTATTAATAAATTTTTTGAAACGATTTTGAGACAATTTTTTGAGTCATACATAAATATGCGTCTAAAAATTAATCAGGGTTATTTTTATTATATTAAAATAACCTAGATAAACTATTGATATCTAGACGTTTTTATTAGTATGCCCATTTTCAAAACCTTTCATTATAATAATCATAATATAAATGAAAACTAGGACCATTACTTAAATAGTTTTTAAAAAATAAAATGGCATAAATTTGAAGTTATGAAGAATTCATGTTTTGATAGTGTAAGGAAATATAGTAAGACATTATATTTTAAGTATATTTATATTATATTATTACTTAATATTATATTTCATTAAATGATAGTAAAGTTGTTAGTGGTATATTTTTGCAAAATTTAGGACATAACTTTTGCCTAAATTTAAGTTAACGTTACACTAAATCGGGAAAGGTATCAAAATTTTCATTAAATTAAAAAAATTAGATATTAACAATTAATTTTTATAAATTAAAAACTTTAAATAGTTTCTAAAAATTAACAAAATATATTCAATAGAATAGTTAATTTTTTAATGGCTAAATAAAGAGAGAATTTTATTTTTGACAAATTTAAACATGTCATCCAAAAAAATTTATGAATATAATTTGTTTTACGTATTAAAGTTAAATTTTTGTAATTTTATGAAATAATTCGTAAACAATGTATAATTAATTCTATTATTTAATTTTAATATTTTTGACCTACCATAAAAATTAATTCTAATTATGTTAGTATTTTGCGTAAAATATGTATTCATTTCTAATACAATCCATCACCGAAATTGGCGACTCGTTTATTGGCAAAACTCGTTATAAGAGCAGGGCTTTGCTGCATCGGCAGTACCTAAGGGTTCACTAATGTTAAAGAGTTCGGATATAAGCGAATCGGATATAAGCATATCCTCGATATAAACAATGTTATATCAATGCACTGCAGTATAATAAGTGCTCGTTATAAGCAAACTCATTAAAGACTATAAATTTTTTTAAAATTAAAATAACAAAACATTAAAATGTCACTAAATTTTATAAAAATTCTTTTTTTTTGAATTAAATTAAAAACAATTAATTTAATTGAATAATAAATCAATAAATTAAAGACTATTTGTATAAAAATTAAATATCTTATTATTTAAAGCATGCATTTTCATAACCCCGTTATAGGCAAACCCCATATAGGCAAAAAATTTTGTTGAAACAATGGATCGCTTATATCTGTGATGGAATTGATTTAAAAGATATTTAATCCAAAATAAACATTTATTTTAATCTAAGCTTAATTTACAATTTAACAATACAAGGTAATTATTTATTTTATTTAATCTTATAATCAAAAAGGTTTTGCCTTCAAAAAGATGAGATTTTAATTCTCTAAAATCTTAATAGACATTCACTTATGTGTGGTTTTGTTACATTTTTAAATTTAAATATATTAGATAAAATATGTAAAGTTTAATTTATATTTTAATAATTTTAAATGTCTATCTCTCCTATGAGTTAGTGTCGAATTCACATATCCTTACTGTTAAAGCGTTTGACAAATATATTATATTTAAAGTTTCTTTTAATTGGATGAATAGTTTGTTGAAGATTAAAATAATATTCGCTTAAATTATAATTATATTTAACTGTCAAATAGGGATTTTTATGTCTTTCAAAAGCGTACATATATTTATAAAAATAATTACAATTATTGCCATAATAATTGAATATTTATCGTAAAATATTTGTAAAAAGGTGAAAAATACTAATTAAACTTTTTATTTTTGTATTAAATTATTAATTTAATCCACTAAATTACACTTCTTTTAATATTATTCTTCTATTTATTGAAAAGCTCTTCAATTGGGTTAAGGAAAGGAGAATAAGGAGCAAAAACACTGGAAAATGCCCTTTATTTGCAATAAAATTAATCACTTCTTGTGTTTAATGAAATTTATATTATCCATTATAAGTTAAGCTCCCGTTATCTCATTTGCATCTAATTAATGAAAGAATTGACTTAAAAAAGTGAATAGTCTTCTGAGTCATAGGGCTTGTCTTTGATTTCAAACAAAAAAAAGACAGCTTTGATTCGTTAGAGCAGTGATTGAATAATTTTGACCAGAATGGGGATTTTTATAATGAAGATTAAAGATTTAATCTCTAATACGGAACGTGCTAAAATCCACCATAAATAATGAAAGAAAAAATTAGTTAAAATTTATTAAAGTTTTCTATTTGAGGGATTATTTTTATAAAACGTTAGTCATTGAAGCTTAGTTTTGAATCGTTCATAAATATATGCTGAGATATTAGTAAAGTTTTTTTTTAAATATTAATAATTATTAATAAAATGCTTATCGAGTCATTTGAAACTTGAACGTACTTTTATCCTTGAATATCTAGAAAGCTTTCATTATAATCTTCATTTTAAAAGTCCACACTTTGGCTTTAATCTAAATAGACTTAAAGGAAAGTAAATTGAAAAGTGTTTTTCATTTGGTGTAAACATTATTTTGAAATTACGTCGAATCGAAGCCATTAAAATTTTGTTCTAAAGGTTGAAGCCTTAATTTCCTACTTAACTTCGCTACTTTATATCCGATTTTAATGATATGGAATACTTGGAATTTATTATAGAGTTTTTATATAATTTTAAAATTTTAATATTTAATTCATGTGAGATGTTTTGATGAATTTAGAATTTTTTTCATTTATAAAAATTTTTTGAATAAAAACTGTAAAATAGTTAATTAATATAATTTTATTTGAACAAATGAATTTAATTTTATCAAATTTTTCCAAAAATATAAACATAATCCGATACACTAAATTTGTTATTATACTAGAAAACTTATTAAAATTTTCTTATTATATTTGTGTTGTTCAAACTATTTCTAAACTCATTTCAATAAAAATATTAATTAATATAAATTAAAATAAATTTTTATAAGGTTTCCTAAGCCAATAAACTAACTTGCCTAAATTTTTTATATATTATATTTATACACAAGATTAAGTTACAGTTTTATAATTGGAAATATTAATATTTTATTATAGTTTTAAATTTGATTTGTAATTCTTCGCTCAAATTATTTATATCATAAACAAGGTTTGAGGCAAAGCCATTTCCACTACATTTACAGTATTTTATCAGTGAGTTATTGGGCCGTTATATTGAGTGATAGGGCCAGTGGCCAGTTGATAATGCTGGTAGTATGAGGGAGAGAAACTTTAGAATGGGTGAGAGGGTCGGTGTCCATGGTGAGAAAGCTGGTAGACTGGGTGAAAAAGACGGTAGAATGGGTGAGAGTGATGATGGCCTGGGTGAGAGGGCTAGTAGAATGAGTGGGAGAGATGGTAGAAGGGGTAAGAGGGCCGGTGGTCTGAGTGAGAGGCCTGATAGACTGGGTGAGAGGGTCAGTGGCTGGGTGAGAGGGATTGTAACCTGAGTAAGAAGGCTTGTGAACTAAGTGAGAGAGTGCCTGTAGAGAGAGTGGGTGAACCTGGAGAGTAGGGTTCCCAATGAAAATTTCTTGAATCAAGGAATTTTAACTTGGGAATCAAGGGAAAATCAAGGATGACAAAGGGATTTAATATATTTTTTAATAAATTTTAACATTTTCTATAACTTTAAAATCAAGGATCTTTATATATTCTTAACAAGAGAAATCAAGGAAATGATCCTGTAATCAAGGGGAATCCTTGAAAATCAAGGAGAGTTGGCAACACTATATAGATACCAATATTTTTTAATTGAATAATAAATTATTTAATGATATTTCATAATAAGTCATTTAAATATTAGATCGATATAAAATAATAATGCTTTGAGAAAAAAATGTGGAATCCCTTTAAAATTTAAAGTTTAAATATTTTTATTAAAATAAGATTGAAAAAAAATATTACTAACAACCACTTATATGTATAAAATATAATTTTAACTAATCACGTGATATCTATAAACTAAGTACATTTGTAAAGTTTATTGGCACACATGAAAGTTGTGTGAGTGAATGGCAATTTAGATGACGTTATTTGAATTTGGTATTAGGAAAGACTAAAAATTTGATTGTCATATTGTTTAATATAGCGAATGAACCCAAAGTTAGCAACTGACCCAAAGAGTGGTTTACAAATTCGGAATACAATTTTAATGCACTATTGAATGGCTATTTTGATTTTTTCAAATTGAAAATTTTAAACTTAAAAATCAACTTTTTACCTCCCGAGTCCAAAATCTAGAGAATTAGGGGTAGGACAGAAAAGTGGTCAATTAGTAATTTGTTCGCTTCAAAGAGTAGAAAATTTTATAAGCAGTAATACAGCATTGATTATTTATTATTTAGCCACTAGACTCGTGAGAGCAAATTTTAAGTAGTATATTGTGAAAACGGATAAATTTTTAATTGCCTAATACTTTTAGCTCAAAAAATCTTTCATGTGTGGTTATCGGGTGGTCTAGTCTAAGGTTGCAATTTTATATAGTTGATTTTGCAGAACATATAAACATATTATAAATTAATGTAAGAATTCATTTCTAATTTACACACTTTAAGTCAAGTTTACTACCACTTGACTACAATCTTGGTATGAGAGTCAGTAAAGTTTCAATAACAACAGTTATCCTTTTAAAAGTAGTTAAAAGTGAAACCCCTCTCAATCTGCACATATGATTATCCGTTTGAGAGCAAAATATAATATAATCTGTTATTTATTAGAACTTTTTATTTATTTCAGGCGCATTTTATTTATTAAGGGTCAAATATTTGTTTATTTAAATTCAATAAATTGTTTTTGGGATGAACTGTATATTGAAATGTTTTTACAATCCGTTGATTTTATTTATATTTCGTCGTTTTCATTTAATCAAATCATTGGAATATTAATGGAAGGATTTAGTGATAGAGAGTATTACTATTATGAAGAATTCGACTATTTCTAAACGGCCAGACAACACGTCAAACTTTCCTCGGATACTCTTAAATCGTTCCGTTTGGCTATTATTTGGTTCACTTCTGATAATACTTTAAAAATAAGAACAAACCCTCATATTTGGCTCTTTTTGAATATACGCAATCGGCGTTCGTCTTCAGTAAACATAACGACGTTATTACGGAAGTTATCTCTTAATTCATCAATAATAAAGCCTTTTGGATATTTTATTTTTATAAACCTCTTAATATTTAAACAAGATAAGAATGGTTAATTTAATGTGAACGTAAAAGTTATTATAAAATCCTTTATCAAAATTGTATACCTAATTGCATATTTCATTTATTTGGCAAATAAGTTACTTGGGTATTACATTTTGTCAATCAACTTTGGACTTATAAATATTGAGTAGACTTTATTTATTATAGTATTATCATGACTGTAGTATTACGAAATGTGTTATTGAAATATATTATTATAA
>JAQFZM010003759.1:0-10551 GCA_034695785.1 Galumna obvia
ATTTATATAAAATAAAAATTATATTAATGGTGAAGAACATAAAGAGTCTTTTTTTGAATAAGCTTAATCTAACAGATATTGAATGATATCTTGCTCAATTTTGTGATAATTTTTTTGCTGTTTAAAAATTACAAGGCTTTATATCTTGGAACACTATATATATTATCAAATATTTAAATAATTCTAATAAAAATTAGTTTATTAATACTATTTGAATAATAAAGTTAGCAAGTTAATTATAATTTAGTTAAATTTATTCAAAATAAAGATATTCATTAATAGACTATAAATAAAAACGTTTCATTTATTAAATATTTTATACAAATTTAACTTTTACTTATGGATAAATTTTGAACCATTGTCATTTTATTTATCCTGGTGATATTTAGTGCATAAACTTAATAAGATTTTATGATATCTTGCTCATTTTTCATATTTTTTAAAGGTTTAAACATTAAAAGAATTTTAGTTATTATTAATAATATTTGAAGAATTCTATTAACAAAAAACTTTTAATAGTGTAAAGAAATTAACTTGATGATTTCTTTATTATGGGCATTAATTGAGAGCAAACAGGATGAAATAAAATCCAGTTTTTTACCAAGCTAAAAAACAGTTCCGGATGCAGATGCTCATTGGAAAAAAAGTTGTCTAGGAAAAATAATTTTTTGCAAAACAATTTGCAAACATTTTTTCATAAAAACTAAACTCCAAAGTCATGGTTTGCATCACAAAAAGGGTTGTATATTAGCACAGAATAAGAGCACAGAATGAAAAATTTTTTTGCCCAGATATTTCTTTTGTTCGAAATGAATGGAATTTTTTTCTAAGCTAGCAGAAAAAATTGTTATTTGAAATGTGAGAGCTACTTTTTTTTGAAACCAATATTATTCTTATTCTGTGCTCTAAAGGACCGGTAGCTCTAACTTATTAATATAGAATAATAAGGATGAGAATCAGTCGGCACTCTTTATTCTGAGTCCGGGCCTCTTAAACATTAGTTATGTATACCTTTCCATCTATTGAAAGACACTGTTTGTGCAAATATTACAAACGTTTGACAGTGAAAGGGAAGGGCTGTCAGTGAAAGGCCTGCGTTTCAAAACTTGGAAAACCAATAATTTTTTCATACATTTTTTGCTATATTTTTCTACTTATGATTTCCTCTTTTATAGCCCATCACTTATTCTGTGCCGGAATGTCACTATTCACTGTCCTCCTTCTCCACCCTTTTTTCTTGGAGCTCATAAGAGCGCACAGCATAGCTCAGCACACGTGTGTTTTTTTATTGTGTTTGCCTATTGTCCTGTGCAAAGGTTTAACCTTTTTTTTACTGTTCTGTCTATTTGTTAGTCGACTCCTCTCTAATATCTCGCGACTCATTCCGGGATAAGAATTGGCTCTACTTTTGTGAACCCTAACTATAGAAGTATTACTCTCTTTAAAGAGAGGAACAGCACGTCTTGAGTCGAGAGTCAGAGTAAGAATAAGTAGTAAAAAAATGGCACAACTCTTACGACACGTACCGATACTTTTTCATTGAATTTGAATGAATTGAAAAAAAAGAATCGCTTTTTTGTCAACACATTTATTGCTCATAAATCCATTACCAAAACTGTAGACTCACCGATAAGATGTGCAAAAAGTTAAGGTAATGTTACCCTAGAATTTTTTTGTTCCTTGCTCAATACTTTGGGCTTAAGATCTATTGTAAGAAAAAAAATCAATGGAAATGTTGACATAAAAAGTGTAAAAATGTTTTTTTCTTATGAATGATAACGTAAGACATTCTCTCTCTCTCTCTCTCTCTCTCTCTCTCTCTCTCTCTCTCTCTCTCTCTCTCTCTCTCGTGATTTTCCTTTTATACCAAAAAATTCCATTCATTGAAAAACAGTTTTTTGTCAATTCTGTGCCTAAAAGTCGACAGTTATCTGACATTTCTTATAAACACTTATATAAAGAGTAAACTTCAGTTCAATTTTATTCAGTGAATAGTATTCAGTATATCTTTAATTCATAATTAAAAAATAATTAATATATTTATATTTAAAACGTAAAGAAATCGTTGAATTAAATATACCATGGTAATATTATCAAGTAACAAAACTGGAGACTTTACCATAGAATTTATTGATAAAATAACCTTGATAATTAAACTTTAGATAAGAATGCGAAAGAACAAAGTAAATATGCATATGAAATATGCAAAAAGGAGCAAGTACATATGTATGTCCAGGGTAAATATAAAGTCCATTATTGCAACTACAATGTGAAAGATGTTATCATTTTTGTTGATAAGATTTATGTTGAGTTCATTCGAGTGTGAGTTTCAGTACAAATCTTTTTTTTTTAAGTAAAGTATATATTTTTGCTTCCATTTTGCGAAAGAAGTGTTTTATAGACTTTTATTTATTAATAAAAATTCCGACAATTATTTAGAAATTGTCTTTGATTTTCATTGACTTAAGAGACAGACATAAGTAAATGTATTTCTTTTACAAAATAGGGTTAAATCACATAAATTATATAATTCTTTGCAGTGATTCTTCATTTTCTATATTAGGAATGTGAAAGGGTTTTGTTAATAACCAAGGTCTTATTAAGTATTTTTAGCCCTGATAAGTTTAAACTGTAATTTTTATTCTAATATTAGTATTCCTATAAGGACTAAATTGTATCTTGTTCATTGGGAAAGCTTATTCTCATCATTCATTTTAAATAATTAAAGATCTATTTTTTTACACAATATAATTTTTATCTTGGTCATCTCACATATGACTGCACAGAATACAATTCAATGATTGAGTTGTCATAAAATTTTATAATACAATACAGTTTGTAATAAAGTCTATAAATTAAGTAAAAAATAGTTAGAGAAAAGTATGTCTCCAATCAAATCATGGATTGATTTTAAACACAATCTATAAAATTGAGTCAAAAATAAGCAGAAATAATGTGAAAAAACTTTTTGCAAGCATACGTTCCTCGATAAAACAAATTTACACAGATAATTAATCTATGATTTTTTATCAAGAACACTTTAAAAGTGCGACTCATATAAAGAAATTTATTAAAAATTAATTTTCTTCTATTCGTTCGTCAATTAATTTTGAGTACAATTTTTTTTGATGAGTAGAGAAAATATTTGCTCCGATAATAATTCTCTCCTATCAGTGGTATAAATACATACGAATTCATATATAAATACATTTTGAAGAGTGAATTCTTCATTAAATGTTTGTTATCTATTTATTTATGTATTTCATTATCTCAGCCACAGATAACTAAAGGTTTTATTGATTAGAACCTGAGCTAAACTATTATTGCCCGTCTCATGAGTGTGTCTCATGAACGGAGGCTCGTCCACACGTGATAGAGCGGTGTGGTTGTGCACTATCACCAACCATACAGTCAGAGCCGTTTAATTAATAAAAAGTAAAGTTATAATTGTTTTCTAAATTTTATTTTAACTAAAAAATTATTTTCTCTATTTTAAGGCGAATTTGTCTTCTCTTAGAAACTACTACTCATTTGATAAAACCAATAGACCCTGGACTTTGGTAAATTAACCAAGATTATTATATTTTGGCAGATGCTTCTACTTATTGATAATTGACACTAAAAATTATCTTGTTTGTTTGTCAGAATTTTCAAAACAGAGTCTTTCTTTTATATGATGTGTCCTCTTATCAAAACAGTGAACAGAATTCATGTGATAAAAATCCGGTCACGAATGGAGAGAATATCCGTTTCTCTCATATGTTTGTCTCAATAATTGATTTCAAAGTTCAATAAATCATTAAATGTTTTATTTAAGAGAATATTTATTTCGTTTAAGTATTGGTTATTATAGAGTCTCTAAAAACTGTAATTTTAGTCATAATTTAGATAAAAATAAAACTCATTTTTTGATTTAATATCGTTTTTAATGAAATCTTTGATAATAAAAAATATTTAAAGGAACTTGATAAGTAGTTTTATAGCTTATTAATTTGATAGATGATAAATGTCTTAGAAATCAATGAAAGCTTTTAATCCTGCTCACTTGCTTTCTCACGTGAATTTATAGACTGTAAACTAGACATTATATTTATTTTGTGATAATTAACAAGCAAGATGTTTATTATGGGCTTAGAAAAGTTAGACATTATTTTTAAATTCAAACTTGTTAAATTAATAAACAAAAATTCATCTTTATAAACATTTTAACCATGGGAAATTTTAAATATCAAATTAAAGTACTTTTCTTTATAATTTTTTTAATAGAATATAAAATAACCTGGCGCCAAATAAAGATAAAATGCTCCGCCTCATTTTCTAATATAATAGATAAATTGGACACTCCTTCAACTCATTTCACAATTTTAACCCAAAAAATTTTGGTATAAAAGTATACTTTGACTGTAGTTTCAAATAAAAAAATAATATCATCTCTTTTGAAGTTTGGAATTTGCGTCAAACAAATGCCTATAATCTATGAAATCATTGAATGAAATCTTTTGAAACAATCGTTTAATTTACAGCAAATAAAAAAATATGAGCTGAGAATAAAACTTCACTGATAACAGTATCTGGTAATCTTGTTTTTTTCACTCATTGGCCCAAGATTTTATCAAGGTTTCAATATGAACAAGGCATTAGATACAAAAAAAATCTGTTTATTCAAAAAACATTTCAAAAATATAATACAAATTAAGAGAAAAACAATATTTTTATTAATTATTTTTAAAAAAATGACTCAAATATAGGAACCGACAAAAAAATATATTAATTCTTGAAAGGACTGTTCCTAAGTATATGAATAATACAAAAATTAAGCAAGATGACTATGAATCACCAAGGTCTCCACACGCCATCGGCGTCCAGTTGATAGCACTGACCATTTTTCTCGTTCTCATAGAGTCCAAGACTATTGGCTCTCATGTCTCTGATATCAGGTATGATATCACTTGAATCGCTTGAATAGGATCGGGAACTGGGGGCCAGTGTCCGGTGAGTGGGCTCAGGCGATGACGGAGGTGAGAAAATGGTCTTAGTACTGGAAGCACTGCTTGATGCACTGGACACCGATGAGGAATAGTCACGAGTGTGTTGTATAACACTGTAACTGTTTGGTGACATTAGATTTGCCTCAAAATATGGGCTGCCTTTGAGCTGATGGCTGTCAGAGTCCAGTGTTGTTATGGCAGGTCTTTCCGGGCGGTGTCTGTTGTCGGCGCTGTGCGTCAACTCATGTCGACAATAGTCCAGATGTGTTAATAGGTTTTGTGACAAAAGATTGTGATCTAAGATATTGTCGTTTTTGGTGAATCGTTGCGATAATGGTATGCATTTCATGAAGTGTTCCACTTGTTTGATGCACTCCTTAAAGCCGGCACTGTATGACTCTTTGCTTTGATTGTTATCCATCTCTTGTCTAAAGTGTAGTTCTTTCAAGTAATCGACGGTTATCTCCAAAATGTCTGCCTTTTCATACTTGCATTTTGGACTCTATTCGGGGTCAACAAATTAAGAGATACTAATTAGTTTCATTGGTAATTTAGAGCTTGCTTGTTTTGTTATTTGTTTTTCTTTAAATAAATAGTTCCTTGGTTATTTAATTTTGGAATTTATTTATTATTGGAAATGGATTTTTGAAAAGTTTTGGTAGAAAATAATTGTCAATAAAATGTGTTAGGCATGTCCAAGGTTATTTGGATTAAGCATGCTAAATTTAATAGACATTATTGTCTAGCAGATAAAAATTACGAAATTTATCTTGCTACAAAATATTCCATAATATATAAGATTATATTAAGAATACTCTTTAAAATATTATCTATATTAACATCAAAGATAAGATAGTAATTTGAACTAGGAACAAATGGCAGGGTACCTTAGAGATTATATTCTTTTTAACATGTGACAAAATTTGAATTGACCATGGACATGCCTGGAAAGCTTACTGACTTTATTTGTTCATTGCTTACATCGTTACTGATTAATAATCAGTGATTACTGAGATTTTAATTTGTGTTTAGGAAAGAGTATTATTTGAATGGTTGTCCTATAAATAAATTAATAAAATCATTAAACTTGGTAATTTTTCATATATAAGACACACATAAATATATTATACAACTAATAATATATTAATTTATATACGAATATAAAACAATATATAATATATTAAATAATTGTTATATAAAAAACAGATATGAAATTAGGTTTCAATGGATGAGTAGTTCTTACTATAAGTACTGAATCATTATATGATAGATAAGAAAAATGGTGGTCAATAAATGTACCTGGATATTATGCCTTCCAGAGTCGATGACCATTTCCTTAAGTTGACCAAGACACCCATTGATTCTGGCCCGGCGTCTCTTCTCGATCAACGGTTTGGTCAGCCTTTGATAGTTAAGTGATGGACAGTCGGCTTCTTCTAGGAGTCCACGATTGATCATAACTTGCTTCAAGATAAACTTGGTAATAAACTTATGGAGGGAAACACCTTTTTTATTATCGTGGGATCACTTGTTTTTTAGACCCACTAATAAATAGTTATTTTTAGTTTCGAAATACAAATGTTATCTCAAATCAGAGAAAATATATATTTCTGTCGCACAGAATATCGTTATTATAACAAATTGACTGAACAGACAATTAAATAGAGAATCACTGACTGTCGAGAGCGCAGAATAACAACTGAAATCACTTGTTCTCCACTTCTATTTCTTATATGTGTTGTGCACTCAGCCGACTATCTCTTCGGATGGGCTTTTAGTTTATCGTAAAACTCCTCCTCATTATTCTCATACACTCCGGGCTCTCTCGCACATAGAATACTATTCATATGTTGTATATGTACTCTCTCTCTCTCCGGTTCTCCACTTGTGCGGACACACACATACACACACACAGACACACCTCCTCTGCTGTCATCCCCTTTTGATAAGAGAGAGTTTTTATCTGATATTAAAGTAGTTATTCTGTGCGTAAAAAAACAATTTTTGTTTCACTCTCTTCTCATATAATCGATTTATTGCTAACCACAGACTCAATGTGTGTGGCTTTCCCTTCGGTGCAGATGAACCCAGAGTTGAGTCCCATATATTGTCAATATTTTAGATAATATTCTGTGCCCTTCAGAGTAGCAAAAACTATAAAGATTATTGACTTGGAAGAAGAGAAAAATCATGTTATTATGAATTCCATTACAATATTATGAGATAATTCTGTGCAACGGAACCACTGTTTCACCACTAATGGCATAGAATTATTGTCTTTCGTTTTGTAGTTAAGTAATAACTACTGGTTTTTCCTCTTATTTTTAGTCTTTTCTTTAAATTATTACTTATTTTTCTCTTCACTGAAACAAAAATATTTAATTATAGAATCGTTTGAATATTCAAATGTTTTTGAGTTAATTTTATGCAATTTTTTGTCCGAAAACTTCTGTTTGAAAATGACTTAATATTGTTTTTTTGTCTAACATTTCAATGAAGATAAATAATGTTATCATGCAATTGCCTTGATAACTATTGATTAACCTATGGTATTTACTTATATTCTATTTAAATATATAGAATTAATTCAATAATATATAAATATTTGAATTTATTTCAATTATATTCGAAAAGAATTCAAATACTTTATTTGCTTTTAATTCAAAAACATTTTTTTGATATTTTAGGTTACCATGGTATTTATTTTAATAAAGCAACTTTTAAAATTTGATTTTTATTTAAAATACTAAATAATGATTTAACTGGATAAAAATAAAAGGAACAATAATAAACTTACCATAAAAATAAAGCTTAATTTTTACTGATACTAATCTGACGATATATTAATTAAATACAAAATATAATCTATAATACTTTAGTTCTCATTTTATGTAAACTTTGTCATATTTATTATTTTTTTAAAATAATAAAATAAATTTTACTGTTTATATTCAACGTGTCAATTTTTAAATACAATGTAATATAACCTATTTAGTTTATATTTTTAAAAAAATATTTTTTTATAATTTTTATTTAAATTAAGAAAATTTATAAAATATTAGTAATTAATCTTGCAAAATATTAAATTTTTGATAAATTCAATGTTTTGAAATAAATTCAAAGTTAAATATAATTTTAATCCTTGATCAAATAAAATAATTAATAATGTTAAATGTTCTTTTTTTAAATTATTGAAAATATTATATTAATTATATTTACTAAAAATGTCGAACTTTTATTGTTTAATAAAATTGATTTGAAATAAGACAAACTTAAATTTTTTAATTTATCCAACGTGAGTTATTAAATTACAATAAATAAATAAACGTAAGTTCTTCTAAAATAGTGATGTGCAATTTAATTTAAACATGCCAGATTCATTTATTGTATTATTTGTAATTGAACTTGGTCTTACTTGATATTCATTGTTAATGAATATTTTCTAAGTGTTAGGTAAAGTAAATGTAAAGTCAAATGAAGCAAGATATAATAAGCTTATTGATAATTATTGATGATTATACCTAGTAAAAAGACAATAAATATAAGGAAAAGTAAATAAAAGGGAGAAAGAAACAATTTTTCTCTTTATATATGCAAAAAAACATTTTACCAAATTATTCATTTGAATTTCCACATCCAAGATAAAATTAGAGATCTATATTATTTAACTTTATAAATATTTTTCGTTTATTTTACAGTTTTTTAATTTTCTAAATTTTTTTGCATTTATTATTAAAACAAGATTAGATAATAATAAAATTACACTTGCATAAATAATTTAATATATTTTACTATTATTTTTTATGTAAATTTTTAAATATTACCATGAACTTTGATTTACAAATAGATTTATCTATTAAACAAAACAATTATCAAGCCAAGATATTTAAGTTTGTTAATTTTCTAATAAAATAATATTTACTTTATCATTTATAAAACTAATTTATTCTTACCTTAGTAATAAAAACTAATTTTCACTGATTCTAAATTATTGAAATTAAAATTAATTAAAAAAATATATTAAAACAAATAGGGTTTATAATAATTACCAATTAATAATTCATTTTGTTGTATTTATTATAATTTAATGATAATAAAATATATTTTACAGTTTATAATCTATTTATGTTAATAATTAATTATAATGTAAAATCTAGTTAATAAGTTTATTAAAAAAAATTTAACATCAAGTTGATTTTTATTAATTTTAATTTAGAATTTTCAATAAAATAAAAATTCATTTAGAATTTGTAAAATTAAAAATACATTTTGTTTTTCTCACCACCAATTGTTAAACACTTCAGTTATATTTAATAAAATCAATTTGAGATTAAGTAAATTTTACAGCTTGCAATTTATCCAAGATTAATTATTAAATTACACAAAATGTTTGAGCATATGTACTTCTAAAATAATCATGTTCATTTTGATGTAAATTAAAGAAAATTATTTTAAATTTTATCAATACAAGGCAACTTTATAAAGTTCATGTCTATTCAATAACCACTATGTGGTGGGTAAATGATGCAAGGTATATTATGTTTGTTAATGAGAAAACATTAAAAAAGGCAAATATCAGAATTGGGGTATGATAATTTTTACATGTAAAAAATAAATTACTTTTAACTAGCATTTTGAGTTTAACAGTGTAATTTTTAAAATTCAAAATACAAGTCTTTGTTACTAAAATTCGTAAATAATTTGTATGTATTTTATTGAATTTTTTGTTTGTTTAACATTGTTCAATTTAATTGTATTTGAAGCAAGATAATATTTTAATAAAAAATTATTCTTGTTAAATTATTAAAATTTTATTCATATATTTTAGATAAAATATATCAGATTGATTATCTCTTAATAAATAAATATTGTCTTGATCAAGTATAAAATACTTCTATTTTTCAAAATTATAGGAAATTTGTTCTTTTATTTAAACATTCCAAGATCACTTAATAATTATAAAGAAGATAATGTTTTTCAAAAATAAACAAGTTTAATAGTCAATTTAATTTTAAATGTTTATATTATTAAACTTCAAAAATATTTTTAACTTATTTTACAGTTTTTATTTTTTTTATATTAAAATAAAAATAAGGTAACATTCCATAAAAACCTTCAATTTTTTAAATAATTAAATAAATTTGAATATTATTTAATAAAAAATATTAAATATTTTTAAATTCATTTGTTTCTTATTAATTTAATATTTTCATGTTCATTAATAAAACTAGTTTAACCTTGTCTTAAATAAAAAATATAATTTTAATTAATTTTAATTTATTTATAATTTTAATTTAAAAAATAATCCATGATATTAAAGACATTTATTTAAAATTTTGTCATAATATTTATATTTAAGAATTAATAAAATAAATATTACAGTGTACAATCTAAACATGTTAATTATTAAATATAATATGATATTAATTTGAAATAAAATAAACTTTACAACTTATAATACATCAATGTAAGTTTTATTTCAATTGAAACTAACCAGATTTATCTATAATCAAATCAGTAATAAGCATAGATGGCTAAAGGGGGGGGGGGTATTTTGAAATAC
>JAQFZM010003760.1:0-10550 GCA_034695785.1 Galumna obvia
ATAGCTTAATTTATGGAATACTGAGTGATATGTAAGACATACCTCAGAGACTGCCACTTCATCTGTAGATTGTTTTGAGATTTTAGAAACAAAAGAATTTAATGTTAGATTCATTTTTGCTGAATTAGAGGCGGTTTTGTGTTTATTTCCATTTTTATGCGAAATTAGGGCACTTATTCCTTCATATTTAATGGTAAAATCACTTTTACAATAACAACAATTTGGGTAGAATTGATCCCTTTTTGTCAACCAATCTTAGAAATCATTATTTGTTAAATAAATATCTTGAAAACTGACAAAATGTTGTTTTTTTCGTTTTAGCGAGTCACTTTTATTGGCCATAATTTATACACTAATTAATAATAATTTTTTGTTTATAAACACGTATTTAAATCACTAAATCATAAATAAATAACTTTAAATACATTTAAAACCATTCATTCAATGAATAAAAAAATTCATTCATTTGTATAAAACACTTTATTGAAAGTGTTATATAAAATAGAAGTATTTTCTCTACAACTTTTTTTGACATAATGTATATAAAGTGTTTTTATTTTTTTTGTTACAGTTTTTCTTTAACTCTTTTAAAAATAGACATAAAACTTTTTTCCTTGACAATTCCTGTCAAGGAATACATTTATCCTTGATTAAAACCTAAATTCCTTGATTGTCAAGGGAGTTCCTTGACACTTGGTCACCCGACTTCTCAATATGGTTGTTTAATTAATTAAAATATTAATTAATTGGTTTTCCTATATTTTATTATAGGAAATGGAGCAACAAAATTGGCAAAATACCCCCCCTGGAACATTGAAACCTTTAACATTACGTCTATGGACAAGCACTAGGTCTGGTGAGGTTTTTTTGGTCCAGGGAGGGGTATACCCCCCCTGGGATCGGCCGCCTTTGGCCATCCCTGATGTTAATATTATTCATTTCTTAATAGCAGGGATGACATATAGGGAGGAGATATTACCCTCCTCCTTAGACGAGAGTCAGAGGACCCCCTCTCTAGCAGGAAAGGAGAAAAAGGAAGGAAAATTGGCAAAAATGGAAAAAATTAAGGGAAAAAATCAATAAAAGGCTGTAATCTTGAAGAAAGTCTCATAAAAATGCATAAAATAGTGAAAAATAGAGTTTTTAATTAAAAATTTTGGTGCTCTAAGTTTTTGAGAATTTTATAAAATTTCCTCTTTTGTAGAAAATTCTTAGTTTTTTACATTAATTTTGATAAAATAGGTTAAGATATTACTTTCAATAATAATTTTTTTGGTCATTTTCAAAATACCCCCTTAAGCTGAAATCTTTCAAAACACCCCTGCTTAATTTTACTCTAGATTATTTTCATTTAATCCATTCTTAAATGACATTTCTTAGTTGAATGAACCTAAACTGATATGAATAGAATTTTTTTTCAATACTTTATTCAAAAATAATTATTTGAAATGTTTTAAATATAATATTATTAATAAATGAAGAGATTTATAGAATGAAATCTAATCTATAATTTGATAAAATTTAATCTTATCTAAAGTGATATCCAATCGCTTATATTCGTTGTCGTATGACTTAAGTAATAATATTCTGTTTCAGAATTTCTTTTCCAATCAATTCTCGATTTTCTCTTCCAATATATTCTCGTATTTTCGTTCATAAGAGATGTCATTCACTCGCTTTGACTCAAAGCAATAACTAATACTTTTTCATAAGTTAGAGAAATGTTTGACACACATAACGATTCAGGAGAAGAAGAAAAAAGTTATGTCTATCTCTAAAAGAGTATCACATTTGCTATCATTAGACAAATAGGTTTGTCGAGAGAGTGAGTCATAGGGAGAAAGAGAGAGTAAAAGGTGAGCACAAACAGCACTATATTTGGTCAGTAAATAATATATTCTTTTTGGTTCTTATATTGTATTCGCAATATCTCGAAGTCATCATTAAAAGAATACTTGAAGAGAGGGTCAGACTTGAATGCCTTACCTTTTCAATATTGAATTGCATACAGAGATTAGATCTGAAAATGATGTGTTTCGGGAGTAAAAGAAAACGAAAGAAAAACATTATATAAACATTGAATGAATATAAGATAAACTTCTGAATAGAATCCAAAATCAAATCAATGAAAAGAGAGTGAAATCAAAATGAAATCAAAAACTATTTTTCGCCCAAAAATAATCCAAAATTCAAAAACAGTTTTCGTTTCTTAAGATTGAAATTTCGATTTCAGATAAAATGTTTTCGTTTTCTAAGACTTTTTTCATAATTATATTTTGTGGTCAAAAACCGCTAATTCTCTGACCTTTCCTTAGAGTTGTATTTGTTTTGTTCTTATTGTTAATACATTAGTGTCTGAAGACATTAGTTTAGAGAAAGTCATGACCGATAGTGGACGGTATCATTTGACGGCTGAATTCGGTTCATCATTACGTGACGACATGTGCTCTTACTATGTCTTTGCTGCCAATGGTTTATAGTGTAAAAAGTGTGGCCAAAACACATCACAAACTAAAAATATGTTCTTTGGCTCGACTCTGACAGACAGTCCTTTGGGAACTGAATGTGCGCTCATTTTCTTTCGATATTATTATTAGTGTCGAACCCGTATTCGAATTGATGGCTCTCCAGAAGTCTTAAGCACTACTAAAAGGAGAAAAGAAGAAAAAGTGAAATAAAACGAAATGAGAGCTAAAACTCTCCCGAGATTTCAATATATTTCAGTTTTCAAAATAAAAAGATATTCGAAGGAATAACGTCTTAAAAGTGGACTTAAATGAGTGGGTATTAAGAAAAGAGATAACGAATAATATAAAAAATATAATTAATTTTGTTTTGATGTCGATTAACGATAAATGAGTTGTCTTTTAGTTGAAGTTTTTCGTAACTAATTTTTAATGCTTTGACTGAACATTGAATTTGTGTTCAGACATGTATTGATAGTGTCATACAAACGGTTTTTATTATAGACTTTAGGGAATTATGGGTATCATTGGTTTGTTTTAATGGCAAATTTCTTCTCCTTTTCTTATATTAATCGGTCAAATGTCAGATGAGCCCAAAAATAAGTCATTACTGCAATTCAAAGGATCATTTAAAAACTTTATTTTCCTTCACTTAAATGAGTTGACGATAAAAAGCATCAAAATATTAGATTTCATTAATTTAAAGTATTTGACATATTTTAAGATCAAATTTCTCTATAATTCAATTAAATATAACAACATTTGATTTATGAGAATTGAATCGATTTATATGTCTTTCAATGATTTAAATTCAATGACTCTTTAAATGTAGTGTAGATTCAAATATAAGTTTAAATGGATTTGAATTTAAAATTTAAAGACGAATGAAAATAAAAATAAGATAAATTGCAAAGTTTCAAGTAATACCATGCTACTTTACTAGTTTGAGAGTTTGAAAATTGAATGAAAATTTGTGTATTCGATGGTAAATATGTGTTTTCTGATTGAAATCAGTTGATATCGATATTGGAAACGACAATAAACTGATTTAAGAGTCAAAGTTAAGGCAATTCTGTGAACACAAGTCATACGTTTCACTCTTAAAGTATTTTATTTAAATTTGTGACTCAAACTAGAATTTATAGCGAAGTAATGCTCGGATAAGACATCAAAAGACTGAATAGTAGTGATTCTGAAGACTGAGTACAGGAAAAGTGTGTTTCGGATGAGAAGTATTTGCGTCCATTGAGTTCATCGTTCATTCAGTTTAATCTTTTCTATTCTCTTGAGATTCGAATTTAGCAAATCTTAAAGAATCTCAACATTACATACAATACTTGCTTTCCGTTCGGGTATTGAACTGAACTTTAGTGCGGATTCTTTCACTGAATCACAAATAAATTGAACGATAGATACGACAAAAGAGGAATGTTTTCA
Source organism: Galumna obvia (assembly GCA_034695785.1). Taxonomy (NCBI): domain Eukaryota; kingdom Metazoa; phylum Arthropoda; class Arachnida; order Sarcoptiformes; family Galumnidae; genus Galumna; species Galumna obvia. The sequence goes on from JAQFZM010003760.1 coordinate 3,903, forward strand.
AACCTAACATTCAATCCCTTAATTGCAAAGAAGTGTTTCACTTAAATTGATATTTACTTCAGACTATAATTAGTTTTAATTTTTCAAATCATTATAATTATTGTCTGAAATGATTTTATTTGAATAATTGATTAAAATTTCTCCGTTTTATTATTTTTGGCCAAAAATTGAGTATTAAATTGAATATAAAATTATAGTTTGATTCGTCGATTAATTTTATTCGTGAAATGTTAGCAATAATTACTCTTTTGGTGATAATTATTATTGGCTTTTAATTTAAAGTCATTTTTATTATACGCTTTTATGCTTTCATGAATCTAAAGATAAATAATTATTCTTTTCCTTAAAAACCTTTTCAGAGGTTTTTCAAAGTTATAACAATTCGTTTATTCTGTGCTAAAGATAGTAATGATAAGAACTGACTATGAAAATGATAAAAGCAATGAAAAGTTTAAACGCAAAGTGAGCGCTAGTTTTTAGGTTAACTCTCATGTCATTAACGTATATTTGACTGCAATTCAGTAATACTCTAATAGTTGTGATGTTTAGCTCAGATGATGCGATGCGTCACTCGTTTCGATGCTCTTAACGGAAATTCTGACAGTTTTGTACTCAACTTGTAATCCATGAGAGACGGGTGTGAATATAGATAAACAGATATGACTACAAAAAGTATAGTTATGGCACTTCTTCAGAGTTCCCCTCTTCTCATGTTTTATGAACTGACGATCCTATCGGAAGACTCTAAGACTCGGAGGAGACTCTCTTCGATCGGCCGATCAAATGATGCTTAAATCGGGATTTGTATTACGTTTTGCAGAACTATTACTGTTTAGTATTGCCATTAGATATTAAGTTTTCATCCAAAACTCGTATTTATCCGCTCGTAATGTCATTTAGTTTTTATGCCTTTTCCTCTCATGTCATCCCATTTCTCTAATACTGATTGCATTTCCTCTGAAAATTGCCTTTAAATTGAATTGAAATCATATAACATGTTATTCATTGGATTATTGTTTAAGACAACAATATTATACTCCTATTACTTTTGACCGTAATTTGAGTCAAAGATAATAGAATTGAATATATCTGTCAATTATTGCTCCAATAAGTTATTACCAAGAATTTCATTAAAATTAGTCAATAAATGCGGTTTTAATGCAATTATACGTTCACTCAAAGAATTTTATTTCAAAATCATTAAATCCAAATATATTCGTAACAATAATAATGACTCGTTATTAACGAGAAAATAATCCAAATTTCACTAAAATAAGTATTTCTTAACTAAAGTATATTAGGATTTGTAAAAGGATTCTTTAAAAAGTAGTGAATTTTATTATTATTATTTAGTCATTTAAGAGTTAAAAGAATTGGAAATTCTTGTGACTATTCTTAAGAGAATTCATAAAAAACAGAAATTTAAAACTGAAGACTCAAATGAAAGTCTATTTGTATTAAAATTTTGAGATTTGATTAGATTTAGTCTGAATTTATTTAAATTGAATGAATGAATAACACAAAGAGTTAACCTAATTATTAGTGGATTTAATTTGTTGGTAAACTTAATTTCGTATTGATTTTGTGCCACAAAACAACTCAATTCAAAAACTTGTGTTTTAGAAACACTTGAGCCCAGTCTGAGACTCGACTCAAACATTTAATGAACCGGAATTCTCTTTTTTTTTAGCAAAAGAGAGCTTTTAATCAAAAATTGTCTTTTATTTGTTGTGAATCACTGAATGAGTGAATACTAATTTTGGGTCACTTTATGTTTGACATAAGAATTATTAGTGAACACAAAAAAAGACATTCATTTGGTTTTGGCGTTTTCTCTATTATATAAATAATACATGTATTTAATCAAAGAACTCGATTCAAATGATAATAACTGTTTGATTGAGACCACTATCTGTTCGGTAGTTATTTCAAGAATCAGACGAAGCACTGCTTCTTATGAATGGCTCGCAATTAGTGGTTCAAACATTGAGTGATGTGAATGCAATGCCAGTGTCTGGTGTTGTCAACGGTTTCATTGACTGACACAAACACTATATAACCCAATTGTCTGTTCTTATCTCTTTTTGTCGGTTACCACCACTTTATAAACCACTGGAAATGACGACAAACTGGCAGTCAATACAATTGCTGTTCACTCACTGTTTGATTGCATTCTAATTCCCGAACCAATAATCAGATTATGATTAGAATCACGAATTGACTAATAATTAATTATTGCGACCATTGATTACAGTGTTTGCCATTTAGAAAGGTTTCGATCATTAATTGAATGGTGAGTTCGTGAGCTCAAACATATCATTACCCAAACCCATAACGAATCCAATACATTCTCGACGACAATATCGCAAAAACGTGTTCTTTAGCCAAACATATATTTATTTTCAAATTTTTCAAACATTCATTTCTCTGTCTATTTCTCATTGAATTTCAGGAATTCTAAAGAGAACTCCTCTTAAATGTTTAGTTATCACCAAAAATATCTTTATAATTGTCATTAAGCATTGTTCCTTGCTGATTTATTAGCCAAAAATACAATAGTCTTTATTGCGTATAAATTCATTTAATTTACATAATATTCATAAATAGATTTATAGAGTTGAGGCTAAATGACATTTAATGACATCAAATAGAATAAAGTAGCATGGTAATACCATATTTCAATGAATACTCTAATTTAAAATGAGCTCAACTCTCAGATTATTATAAATTCCCGGAAAATGGATTAAAAATATTTGCATTTTTCGTTGATTAACAAAAATTTAACGAAAGCATCATTTGAAAAGAGGTCAGACTATTATATAAGCGATTCAACAAAATTTAAGTGCAATCTTTTGTTAACTCGAATAAATGAGTTGGCATATCCAAGGTCTCAAGTTTAGGTGAATTATTGAGAAAGTAGCAAGCTATATTCAACAATATTTATTGCTTATATTTTTCGTTTTGGGAATTATTTTTCTTTCATTTAAAAAATGGTTATTTATCTTTCAATTCGATATCACATAAAAACAAAAGTCAGCAATTTTTTTAGAGCTTGTTCATTTTTTAGAGAATCTATAGAATGTTTGGTTACCCCTCGTTTAGATTTCGGATTAATTATAAATTTCTGTACTCAAAGTCTTCACTGAATCCCGGAATAAATGAGTTATTATTTTTGATGAATAAAAACAATGTTTTGTTGACTCAACTGATAGTTTTGGCGAACTTTTATAAACACTGTAAGCATAAAATCAATGGAAACTTTAATGAACAAGCATTGAAAAAGAAGCAGGGCATTTATTTCAAATAAACCCAATTCATTGTAATTAACTTTGAAATATTTGTTTTTCTTTGAGTTTAAAGAATTATTTGGAAAAATGACAATAAATAGCTTTTAACCATTTTTATCCACATACTTTTTCTTTGTTTAAGTGAGTAATTAAAGTAAAAAAATTGATTAAAAAGAATTCATTAAAAAGAATTTATGCCGACTTTGAGTCGAGAAATGACTTAATGGACTCATTTTGAGATAAAAATTTAATGATTTTTTTCTAAAAAACAAATGACTGGAAATATATTCTTAGAGTTAAATTAGAATTTTATTAAATTTAGCAACCACATTTTCATTTATATATTTGTAATCTAAATTAGCAAAATTTCCTTGATGTAATATACTAAAGTTTAATCTTGCTAAATATTCTATTTTGTTTAAGAATTAAAAATATATAAAAATAAGAGTTATATAGAGCTTATAATATAATAACAAGAATTCCTTTAAGAATCATTTAACTCTTTGCAAGTTATCTTTTTTAGAGAATTTGCAAAACATAGTAATATTTTGATGTTCTTCTAATAACGTTTACTATCTTTAGTTTAGTTTTTTATAATTTTTTTAGATGAATTCCCAAAACATTATGAAAAGTATCATGATGCTTTATATATTTTTGAATAGTTTTTGAATGTTTAATGTTTAAACCATTTCACTCAAATAAGAAGAAATTTAAACAAAAAAGTATTCACTGGAAATGCACTGAAATGAGAAAATATTGCTTACATTTGTTTATTTAAGAGAAAGTCTTCTTTCGGTTTAACTAATTATAGAATAAAAATACAGTTAATTATCGACAAAACTCTTAGTTTGCGAAATGACTTCAAAAAAGATTTTTTTGTGAAAATAAATGTTTGTTTCGCCAAAAGAATTCTAAAATATTGAAATAAATAACAAAAAGAGTTTTCCCCAAAATCTCATATATTTTCGTTTCGGTGTTTGCAGTGAATGGAAAAAAGGTTTCCATAGAGTTTTGTTCCCAAATAAACGAATGAAACGAAATTTTAATTTTGTCTTCAATTTCATTGAATATTCTGTTGAGAAAATTGAGTGAAATTGAAGTAATGTCTGTATTGGTAGTAATAAATAGGTTGTAATTTAATATAAGGAACCGGTATTTTGTTTCCTATTAAAGACCCCTTCTATTCATATATGAATTTTCAATTTAACGAACATTAGATAAAGCCTACGACTAATGCCTTAATAAAGCTTCAGTAAAGGGGGGGAAAAGAGCTGTTGTAAGGGCTGTCCTTTACTATTGTGAGCAATACATCAACTGATGCCGACTAAACCAACACAGCTATGAATACACTTTTGTTTCGGAGTATAAGTATTGCATCCATAGAACAGAGAAATGATATAAACCTTTTCTCACAAACATATAATGTTTAGCCAATAATGTCTCGGCATATGCTCTAAGCCATGAGCTCTCATAAATCTCTTCACTCATTATTAATGTTTTTCTTTTCAAACAAATATTCTCTGATATAATTTGAAAGCAAAAGAATTTTTCAATAAATTTCAATTTGGTTTTAGTCTCAAAACAAATATTGAAAACAAGTTTTTTAATTGAATTTTCTTATCGAAACACAAACTTATTATAAAAGTTTTATATTATAAAATAGACTACATTTTTATATTTATCTTTTTCTCTCTGAGAAATGACCAGAGCCTTATTTATTTGAAGGGGATATAACAGAACAACGCTTTTCTCTTAATACTTTCTTTCTCCCTCTTCTCATGATATATGCATTCCTTTTAAAAGGGAAATAACAAGAGTTTCGAAGAATTGCACTGAATTGGAGACACAATTCTCTTCGGAATAGTTGTACACAAAGTTTCGTTTCAAACTTATATACAAAAGCAGTAAAACACATATAAAAGAGAAAATACAACTAAATTGAGGGGAGAGAGAGAGAGAGAGAGAGAGAGAGAGAGAGAGAGAGAGAGAGAGAGAGAGAGAGAGAACAAAACTAATCAGAAATAAAGTAGTTCTGATTCTAAATCCTTTGATGAATCCGATTGTTTGTGAAGCAGACAAATATGGCTAATGTATGGCTCAGACAAAACTATTGGTTTAATACTGAGATTTGAGTTTAATTCAATTTTATCATTAAATAATAAAAGCCTCTAAACATAGATTTCAAATTAAAGAGATTTTAGTTTTTCCAATCGAATAGTCATTGGTTAGAAAACACTTCCTACATATTTTCAAAAATCAAAGCTACCTTTCATCAAAAAGATTAATCATTTTTTGTTTTTAAAAATTACAATCCTTTTAGAGAAAGAACATAATTGTGATAAAACAGAAGTGGATTATATCTGATTATATCTTTCAATAAAATAAGAAAATGTTCGGCCATTTCACAGTTATCGCACATTTCTTCACAAAAGCCTTAAAATAAAATTACCAAAACTAAATCACATAATCTAAACTTAAGTTGTAGCAAGAACATTTTCTTAGATTTACTGGAAATCTTAGGCATCAATTGGCCTAAACTCTGAATTATTTGATTCTATTTCTATCTTTTATTAAAAGATTCCCAGAAATTCTTTAAGAGATTCAACAAAATTATTGAATTTAAAAAAAATATTTTTGATTAAAGTTTTTCTTCAAAACTGATTTAGTCTATGATTTTGTATATTATTATAGATTCTTTGTAAACATGGAATCTATCGATTGGTTTATTTAAAATCAACAAAATATAACAAAATAGGAGTTATGGCACCGAAAGTGTTTGAAATTAATTTGAATTTTTCTCAATTTGTCTGAATTTCGACATCTGGTTATACTTAAAATCAGTTTTGAAGAAAAAAATTATTAAAATGCAAATAAAATACATAACTTGTAATGAAAAAAATGAAATTAGATTTTTGATTGCAATTCATAACTTCGAATAAATCATAGAATCAGAAAATTATTCAGAGCTCTGACTTCGACACTGAGTTTAGTAGAGATAAAATTGAGAAAACATTTATATGTTAATCAAATCAAAAATAAATTTAAATTGAAATTCGGATCAAAAAAGAAATTCCTAAACGAAAAAGTAATTTAACTTTTTTAGAATCAAATCTGAGTTTCATATAACAATGTTGAACGCCCAAGGTAGTGCCATCAACCTAGTTTAACCAAGTTCATATGCCCAAACTAGACATACAATGAAGTTTATAATCTATAGAATAGTATTAATAATAGAAAATATAATTTAGTCTTAAGTAGAGTTCGCAAATTTCTCGTATTTCGAAAAATACCTAGAAAGTTTCTAGAAACTTTCTAAAAAATTTCTCTCAATGGGATTCCCACATTAAAATTAAATAAACTG
>JAQFZM010003761.1:0-10549 GCA_034695785.1 Galumna obvia
ATTAGAAGAGGAGCACAGGAAGAGGTGTGTGAATATGTGTTGTCTGTATGTGAGGTGAAGGGGCTCTGAAATGTTCACCACTAGCGCTGATGTGCTATTAGTAGACATAATGTATATCTCAACTATTCTTTCAGCGATTCTGTTCTACTATTAAAGTGATTTTAATGCTTATAATGTCTTTTGAACTCATGTGAGCTGACCCTAAGCTTTGAGTATAGAGTAATCCAAACAAGAAATTACATTAAAAGCAAAACCAAACAAAAGATCAAAAAAATCAAATAAAAATAAAACAAAAGATCAGTTTTTTATAGTTTTCTTCTGTGCCTTTGGATCAGTCTGTTGCCAGGGATGCGCACAGCACATGCTACAATACTTGGTCAAAATAGAACCATTAGCTATATTATTAAGTAAATTTGAACTTGGAAAAAATCTTCAACTTTTCCTGACAAACATTTTTGAATAATTTCCTCAAAAATAACTTTATTAATAAACTAGGTTAATTAAGAAATGATCATGGTAGCTTATGATTATCTCTTATTATAACGAGAGTTCACTGTAATTGACAGCAAAAAAGTAAGTTTGTGTTTATGTGTTCGGCAAATATCATAAATAGTTTATTGTCGTCATTGCAGTACTGATGTTCTGGTTATGTATTTTTTATGATCAGAGCCCTCCCTATACTCTAATGACTCTGTGCTCATCTGCTATAGTTTTTTCCTCTATCTTCTGCTCATTGTTTTATGGCGTCTCACATCTCAGTAATGATGAGCGCACAGAATGAGATGAATGGACTGACTCTTCACTCACGAAAAGGAATGTTTGTCAGCAAAAGAAGAAATGAGTGATGAGTTGATGACTAAATACATCAGAAATTATTAGATTTTTATTTGAATCAATTAAAAGATATTCACATAATTTTTGCATCAGTTTTGGTGACACAAAGAAAAGAAAATACTGTCGGAGCCTATCATTAGTCACCGATCAATATTTGCACAGAATATGGAGAGGAGAGAGAAAAACTCATTTTACCCTAAAATAGAATATTTCTTTTTTATGATCTAGGCAAAACATCCAATAGAAATAATAACGTTTTTATTGTTTCCGTTCCGCTAATAACGGACTCAAACTGTAATAAACAAAATAAAAAAAATCTAAAATTATTTCGTGGATTAAATTTCTCAAAGAAACTGAAATGTGTTGAAAATAGGCATTAAATTCTTGGCATTAATTAGTGAAAAAGGAGCTAGTTCCTCTAAAGGAGAATGATTCACAATAGGATTTTCCCCCTAGATGACTTATATATTTAAACATATTTTTGTTTATTATTTTCTGGGTATTATTCTAATTCCTGAATCACCTCTTTTTCCTCATTTATACCATAAATAAATCATTTTTTTCTCTCTTTCTATACTTAATCTAAGTTTGAGTGACAGCTTAAAGGGGGATAACCAAAACATTCCAATAGATTGACACTAATTGTTATTCTAAAATGATAATCAAGCTCATTGTAAGCATTGCTAGAACATTTATTTATTGAAAGCCGATTTGATTTAACAACATTTTTCAGGCTATAAATCGAGAAATAATGTATAGATATTATGGCCCGGTTTGGGGCTCCCCTACTGTTTATTCCTCGTCGTCCGGATCTGAAACACCGGTTCAGAGACTGAATGAATGAATGAGTAGTCGATTGAGTAAAGAATACGACGTTTGAGATGAAGAAAATATTAGTTTTTTAAAACTAAAACCATTTTATTTAATCACTTCTTCTCTAAAAAGAGTATAACTTATAGAAAGTTTAAGTAATTTTTAATCAAAACTAGAATAACAACTAATTTAAATAATAGCAGGTAATTGTTCCTAGAGCAATCTTACTAAAATATCATTCAGTGCTACTTTTTTTTTTAGTAAAGAAACAGAAGAGAAGTTAATAATTTAATGCGAATTTTCTGTTCATTAAATGTTTGATTTGATTATACAAAACAAAAGTACAGTGAAAAGTACTTTATATACAAATCAGGTCTCTTTAAAAACGTTTAACAAACTAGTTTCATTTACTAGTAGTATATTTAGGATAGGCTAGATAACATTATTTTCCAATTCAATCAAAAATATTTAATTATTAGTTTACCCGGAAATATAACTATTCATTGAAAAGAGAAATCTTTTAATAAAAATATTCTTAACCGAAGTATTACTGTATTTATAAAAAAGAGAGAAAAAAGTTGTAATTAAGAGAACAGTTAAGAGAAATACATCTTAAGTGTCGGTATTTTGCCGATTGGTAGCACAGGGCTATTCCCCGGTTCCGATGTAAAAAAACAGCTGTAAAATCTCAACAATGTTATGCCTCACGTCTAGAATAAATATTGAATTGCACAAGATTATGGCAACAACAACACCAAAAATAAAATTGAAATAATTGTGTCGGTTAATACTCAATGACTCCAATGACTCCAATGACTCCAATTCACTGATGAGAAACAAATGCCAAACGAAATGTTTGGCCCAAAACTTATCTCAAATTCCATTCAAACGAATAATTTTTTCACTCATTCTCTCTCTCCCGCTCTCTCTAAGAGCACACCCTATCGAGTGCACAGCCATTAAATCATCAGAAAAAGGACAGATGTCCAAATCATATGACAAATAAAATGAGCATGGTTAAAAAATAAATCTTAATAGTGGAAAAACGCATCTGCTTGATCTCTTTAGTTAATTACATGTGCTGTTCACTTAGCACAGGCACACATTCCCAGCATTCCAAATACGAGCCTAAGAAGGCTCAACACTAATGGCTGAGGAAGACAGGCAGCACAGGTCCATTACCCGGTGCCACAAACCTTAATTAAAAAGCAAATTAATGGAGGGGTCGTTCATGGAGGGGCCGACACACAGAAATCATGCACAATCTGTTCCGGCTATAGTAAATAAACACCGGGTAATACAATTCTTATTCTGTGCGCGAAAAGAAAAGAGAAATTCGTATATAAATATAGACTCGACTCGACTCCGGCTCATCTTCTGTTTTCAGCTGTTGTTTAAAAACAAATGTCGCGACAATCAGTTGTGTCTTAACTCTTGTTTAGCGGAAGGAGTAGTGGATAGACATTAGACTCAGAGTTTAGATTAAATTTTTCCGTTTTTTTGGTTTAAAAAAAATTTTCTCTGAAAGAAAAGTCGTGTTTCCAACTGTTCGAAGAGGTCTACCCGTCTGTCATTTGATCCTTCCATTCGATCAGAGATGTGCAAGGTCAACAGGTCAAGAAGGGGACCGGCCTAAGCAAACTGTGCTTGTCTTAAGTTTAGATCTTTAAAAGTATTTTTCCTGGTTAATTATTATAAGTTTATATAAAAATTATCAAATATTAGTTTTAATTTTTATGGTTTTTATGGTCTATTTTAAGATGATCTTGATAAAATATTAATAAAAACTTAATAAAAACTTAATGAACGCCTCTTATTCCAAACTTAAGATAAAGTTTAGATGTGGGCCCACTCTTTCACATCTCTGATATTATATCAAATGATTCACACAAACAGTGATATCAAACAGTTATTACTCACTAAAGAACGAGGAGTGAGAGAGTGAGTGAATGCGAGAGTAAGTGTGAGTGAGAGAGAGAGAGAGAGAGAGAGAGAGAGAGAGAGAGAGAGAGAGAGCTATGTTTGCTCTTGAGGTGAAATAACAGAAAAAAATAAGCTTTTATTAAGTTTTTTTTCTTAACTATTGATCTGTGAATTGAAAATAGAAATATTATTTTTGAGTTCTATTTTTTAAGGAATACTCTGACTTTCGTAGTATTTATTTTGAGGCCTTTGGGCTTCTGAAATATATGACATTTGAAATGCTCTAGTCAAGTTACTAGTCAGTCAGATTTGGATTTTTAGCTCTAAATAATGACAAGATTTAGAGTTCTCTTTTCTTGAATAAAATCTAAATTTCTGGTAATTCTTCTTTAAAGATTGTCTTATTTACCATGCACAATTACATTGAATATTAGTTTAAAATATTCTTTTTTTTAAAGAAATGATTCATTACTGATGTTATGCTAAGTTTGAGTCGATTTCCATAACAAATGTGATATCACTTTCATTTGAATCGAAGTCATTTCAATATTCCATTATTTTGTTGTTTTCATTTCATTTTGATTTTGAATAAATTTGAATTCATAATAATAATATGAACAAGGGCAAATGTAAGGGCAAATATTATTCACTGTTGAGACATCAATTTAAAATCGCATCAAAACCTTATTTATTATACATCTTTCACTCTGAGAGGGCTTCTCTTTTGAGATCTACATTAGTCTTAAGTTACCAAAGAATACATAAAATAAAGAAAACAAGAATATTAGCCTTCACTTCACTATAAGTATAAAAATTGAGATTTAAGCAAGCAACTTATCATATGAACTCCTTTAGGCATTGATCCTTTTCTCTCTATGTCTGCCCTCTGTTTAAATAATGATTTTTTGATAAAATCCTTTGAAAAAATACTCATTCATTCGGTAATGATTTTCTGCTTCATTACATTCATTACAAATTCAAATCGAAATCCGTCTCTAATTATATACAGAAATAATTAAATTTTTTTCAATTCTTTGTGAGAAAAGGTCTTAAAACCGATTCTATTCTGAATTCTAATCAATACATTATTTTTGTTAAAGAATTTTATTTTCGGATAAAAATAATATAATTCAAGTATTACTCCAAACTTGAGTTCACCAGAATAACACTTTTTTTCTATTAATGAACAAGATTCATTAAAAATACTATAAGAAGATTTATAACCACTATTAAACTTTATTCAAGCTCTTGGGAATTGTTTCTCTTTTATTTATTTTAAGTAAACCATCTTGATCATGTCAAGCTTAGAAAACAAATCTTTTCTATTAACAGAATTTTTACAAAAGACTACTTTTTTTGATATTGTTTTTCATTATATAAATTTATAGTTTTTTTTTCTTAAAATAAAACATTAAAAAATCAAATAAACAATATTCTGTCCGTCACTCAAATGCCTTTTGTTTGAACATTTATTTACATAAAAGAGCAAAAAGTGGGCACACTTAATATGAGTACATTTAATACGTTTTAAAGGATATAAATATAAAAGAACAAGGATAATTTTAGAGAATATAGTAGGCGTCTCTCCCTCTTAAGTGATGAATATTTTGTTGTCTTTAAGATCTTATTTAATAGAATTTTGTTTTCAATAGAGATTATCAAACATTTATTGGAACTAATTTTGAAATTTTCTAGTTTTTTATCTTATATGAAGTATTTGTTCTTTATTTTATTTATAAGAATGAGCATGCTATTTTTGGCTATTATTTTCTTTTTCTTTGATATTTGAACGCTACTAACTATACATTGAAATTGAATCTCATTTAATAAACACTTTTCTCGATTCATAATTATTCAGAACTTGTATTTCGGAATTGATTTAAAGTTTAGTCCATACGTTCCGGTTATTTATATTCAAAAGTAAATCCGATTATAAGTAATTTTCAATCTTATAGAGTAAAGTTAATTGGGCTTACTCCTAATTGTTAATTCATTGCTAAATAAAGTTGGGATCGGATACAAAAAAATGTATTTTTAACTAAATTCTTATAGACTTTAATTTAGTAAAAATAATCTGAGCTATGATTGAAATGAATGAAAAATAACATAATCTTTATCATTTTCCAGACAAAAGCCCATTTGGACGTATTGGCGGACGCACTGCTTCGTTGGGCCAGAGGTCGATACTGATTATCAAATCGTATAAAACAGCAGTTATTTGACAAACAAAATAAAACAAATAATAACCCAATCATTGAAACTGAATAAAACAAAAAATACTCTTTCTTTGGATTGTGATAATCAAAACATAAGAAAATAATGTCATAATTAATAAGTTTCATGAAATCACATTCAGTAATATGTTGTGAAAGTAAAGTAATTTTAATTTTAAAAACTGTTAATGATTTTTGAGTTCTTGTTGTCATTCATTAGAGTTGTTTAGATTAACGGCTAAAACATATTTCTTTTGACTTTAATTTTGAAGTTTAATTCCTATGACTTACGGCCACATAATTAGTGAAATATTTTATTATTTTATTTAAATAAATAAATTGAAATCATTTTTTGCGCTCTTTTTGTGATAGAAAATGAGTTTTTATTAAAGATGTTATTTATCTCGTTTTTGTCTCAACTATTAAAAACTCATGAAAATCACATTTTTTCAAATCATAATAATCTATAAAATATTTTGCTTATGAATCAAAACAAATCTTTTTTGATGTGAATCGCGTTTTTAAAAATCATTTTGATTTCAATTAAATTCTATGAAATCATATTTTGTTGTGATTTCTAATGAATAAGAAATGAAAATATCGTTTATAACAAAAATTAGTTTCAATTTTGAATCACTGTCTCTCACAACTAATCCCAACATTTTGTGACTAATTATAAAAGGATTTCAAATCATTAGAACAATTAAAATATATGAAATCAAAAACAAATTCATAATTAATTAGAATTTCAAATATTTGACTAAAAATTTCTGAATTACTTTAAAGTCTTTCCACTTGTTTTAGGGGATAGACTTCAGAGTAATTCTGTGCGAAATTCAACTCATGACTGTATGTCTGTCTTAAATGTTTGGAAAAAAAATTCCAGTGTTTTACTATCAAATAAAATAAAATATTATAGTTTACATGAAAATACTTTTTTCATATAACTGTTAGATATATAACTGAAGTATAAATAAATAAAAATTACATTAAATCGGTTAATATAATGAAAAAGGAATGCCTTTATTATTATGTTTTTCATATGAATTACAAGACTGAGTAACTCTTACATTAGATAATAGAGAAAATTGAACGAAGAGAACACTAAATGCAATTAAGATGGAGTGTTGTGCAGAGGACAGTCATAAGAGTTGTGCAAAAGCCGCACTAATATTATAATATAACTCATGTTCTACTTGTTGTCGATCAGACAAAAAAGCAATACATTTATCAATGTTTTTATGGATTTAATCCAAAGAGAAAACGTATAGTCACTAACGTATAGTCACTAAGTGTTGAGAGAAATAACTCACTCATTGACGGCAGGATTTCAGTGCAATCAATATATGAATTTGTGATCTAAATATATTTTTGAAGGCATTGTATTCCAAAGAAATACTCAATGAAATCATATGAAATTCATTGAGGATTTCTTATATTCAGTCATTCATTTCAAATAACAAAAATCTTTCGAATATTAGATCTATTGTTGTGTCTCTTTCTATAAATAAAACTCCAGGATATAAATGATAGAAACAAAACAGAATAGAAAAAATCAATATTTTCTATATTTGATGTCTTTTTATTAATTAGTTTTTATGCTTTATTTTCTTCAAACAATAGTTTAGTAGTTATGGTCAGTGTTTGTATTATGAATTATTTTTTACACAACTGTCCACAAAAGAAATCCACTATTTATGGTATTTCAAGTGTGATTGTTTAGGACTTTGCACAGACCTGTCGATCAAAAGCAAAACCAACTCTTATATCGTATGTAAGCCTTCATCGGTATTCAATTGCTGTCAAAGTTTGTCAATCGAGTAGACAATGATTTAGTGAAAAGAAATGTGAAATACATTTAATTTTGTTTAGAAGAAAGACTCCACTCTTTTTTCTTTCTTAAAGATTTCATTCTTTGGTTTTCTTTGTTTCAAAAAAACGGCGATAAAAATAGTCTAAAGAGTTGTTCCTTAAGAATACCGATTATTTTGGGCGAAGGAATCAATGAAAGAATACTACTATAGAGTTGTGTTCTTTGAAATTACGATACATTTCTGCCCACAAGTGATAGAAACTGAGAGTAGAACTTAATAAATCCCAAAGGGTTCAAAAAAGAACTAGTTCAGTTCTTTCCTTTTAATACTCCTAAGTATAAAACTAAATTGATCATTTATTAATATATAATTTCCATTTGTTTATTAAATCTGTATTTAAAACATTTATTTAATTTTCGTAATCATATTAATTCTCTTTTTGAAAGTCAACCCCTAAAATGCCATTTCATCTCATTAGAGAAGAATACAATTCCAAGTTGATCCTAGCCAATAATTCCAATATTTTGTGGTTGACTTTTGAAAAAACAAATAAAATTAAAACAAATATTTTGATATTTGAAACATAAAAAAACAATGTTTTGACAAATTGTTTGAATAGAAAATTGATTATAAAAAAAGACAATCAATTCTTCTCAAAGAATTTACTATTGATTGTCGTCTTAATACAAATTATTAATGAATGAAATTAATTAGATTTCTATTAAAATAATAATAAAAAACTATTAGAAAACTAATTGAATCTGAAAAACAGCCCAAATATGCAGCTATTTATCGGTTTTATGTCAAAAGTTTCAAAATTGATTTAAATCATTAAACTATATATAAATATCTGTATTTGATAAAACAAAGAATAATTTTCCGGTTTTAAACCTCTTATCTGATTGTCTTCAGTAAAGAAGTCTATTAAATATCTCTAGAAATCATTATTCGGGGCTCAGAATGAATGGCAAACATTTTATTTTAAGAATTTGTTTTGAAGTAACAGTTTTTAAAACTAATAAATTTAATTCATTCGTGAATTCCTTTTAGTAAATGTTAGATAAATTTAAAAAAAATGTAAAAAAATATAAATATAAAATTATTCTCCCATTCAATGTAATCAATATTACCATGGTAGTTTTAAAAATTGTTATTGAAATTCTTATATTAAAAATGTTTGAATAAATTTACTAAAAATAATTTTTATTACAGAATAAAACAATTTCTGAGATATTTATTGATTACTTGAAGACAAAACAATTCAAAGATAAAAATGACATCAGTTTTAAGAAATAATAATAAATTATCAAGGGACTATTTATTCTTAAAATCATTGTATAAAATATAATATATTGACTGATAATTTTAAAACTGCACGAAATGTTAAACAAAAGTAATTATAAGCCAAAAAACAAAGATGTGCTTGATGTATTTATCTATCACTTGTTTTATTTTCAAAGATTTGTTATCATTTTTGTTCGTCATTTTATGTTACCTTAAATATAGTTATTCTGAAATAAAGTAATTTTGATTCTAATTGAATGCGAAATATTAAAACCACCGCTTATTTACATCTTTTCAAAAACAGATCACTTTAAGTCAATTTTGATCTGTTTTTTGAGTCAAATTTAATTTTCTAATATCAAGGTGATTTAATATAGCCATTAAAAAAATCTCTTAAAAAATGAAAAATAAAAGACCCTCTCTTCAAGAATGGACTGCATTTTGACAACATCAACAAAACAAGCCTTTAATGGTTAACCTTTAATTTATTTTACTTAACTTAACAAGCTTCTAATTAAGAATTTAGAGTTAAAGTGCTAAGTTTAGTATCAGTGGTGATACCTTGCAAACTTCTTATTTTTAGATTTAGCCTAAATTCCTATAAATTTAGCTCAGAATATATCCTTTAATAAATAAAAAGAAAATTTAGTTTTTATTAATTTCAAACTATAAAAATATAAAATAGTTTTTATTTTAATTTTTGAAAATATATCAAAAATAAGGAAACTCTTCATATTATTATTAAGGTTTTTTTGTTACCATTATTTTTTTTAAAGTTTCATCTTTTCATTATTTTTCCTCTTTTTTTGGTTTTCATTAAACTTTAATGATTAAAGTCATACAATAATTACACTATGGAATCTTGAAAAGCCCAAGGCAATTTATCTGATAGCAACTAAGGTTGAGGCCTTTGGAAAAGGTCATGTACTGGCATTAAATACCTTTAGTGATTAAAATTCTGGAAGTATATACCCTTCAAAAATTTAGAGCTACTAAATGGTCATCTTTTGATGTCAAAGCGTTGAAACATTTATTCAATAAAACATTTAATTAAATAGAATTTTTCGAACATAAGTTGAGTTAATTTATTAGTGAATCGTATAATTGTATTAAAGTCTGAAATCGGGTGATCTCTTTCGGCAAAACTTGAATATAGCCGAAACACTTTTTGGTTTTGGGTCTTAATTTTAGACTTTGAGTCGGATTTAATAGAAAAGTCATTCGAGTTTTGATAGTTCTTCAAATGATTTAATAAATATACAAAAATTGTAGTTTTTTGTCAAAGTTTAGTGAAAAATGTTTAACTATCAAACAATTTAGTTTTAGAATACATTTAGAATACATAATTTATTCACTCATTTAAAGAATTAAATTATCAGAAATTGATAAATCAAATACAGTTTTCCTGTTAAAAAAACTATAGGTTAGGGCCCGTTTCGGATAGAGTTCTGTTTTGAAAATTGACCACAACTATAAGCTTTAAATGGTATGAAATAAAATGTGAGCACTTTCTGTCAATTTTGTATTTGAATTATTATGGCCTAAATTTTGATGTGAATCTAATACTATCAGGGATGGCAAATAGGGGGGTATTCCGGAATACCCCCCCTTGGAGCCAAAAATCAGAAAAATACCGCCCCTTAGACGAGAGTTAGAGGACCACCCCCC
>JAQFZM010003762.1:0-10545 GCA_034695785.1 Galumna obvia
GTACTTTTTAGCAAGCTATTTCGCATATATTTTAGCCTATAGAAATTCCGATTGATGCATATAAGTTATTGCTTAATATTATTTAACTGAATTCTAATACTTATTAAATATTAATTGAGAATAATTGTTTAACTTATTAATAGAATATTAATTAATTATTCTTATTAGAGCTCCAACCTTTCTACCCTTAGACCTTAAGGATTTTTACAAACCCTTGTTTAAAGATCTTGCAAGGACCTTATATTTACACATAAAAGTAGGGATTGGTGGCAATTTTAAAGAAAAGTATGCCCTTTAAACCCTTTAAAGTTCCTATAACTTATAAAATCTATATTTTTAATATTTTAACTAATTTTATGACCGAAAGGAATTAAATAACTCACACTGAGTGACCTCAGATCATACCTTATAAATGTTAAAATTGTTACTAAATTTTTTCAAAAATCAGATTTTTATTGATTTGAAAAAATAAAATATTTATTGAAAATATTTGTATTAATAAGGGTTTAAAGGGCATACATTTCAGGGGTAAGAATTTAGAAATTAAACAGAAGGTCGGGAAATGGTTGTTCTTTTGTAATTCTCTATGGGTTCTAAAGTCGAGAATATTTGGAAAAGTTGGAACTATAATAATTATTAAATAATTTTATTTTAAAATTTAATTGACTCTAAAATTATATTAATTAGTAATAAATGTGTTAATTTAATTTATTTTAGTTAAATTTGTAAATAAAGTCAAATCTGTTAATTAATACTTTAATATATTTTTTTATAGTTCTATAATAATAAAACTATAAAACTTTTATTAATTAAATATAATAACTTTAATTAGTTTATAATATAAACTTTATATTAACCCTTTCTGGTGATAACTTTACATTAATATATTTTATGCTTATTTTAATTTTTGCAAGATTCCCACTATAAACTGTTATCTATATTTATATAAATTGAATATTTTTATTTTACTTCTTGTAAATATAAGTTGTATTAAATTGACTAATTTTTAATATTTTAAAAAACTGTAATATTTAAATAGATTTATATAGAATAGGTTTATATAGAATAGACTTTGTTTTGATAATGGAATTCTTATGAATGAACTTATTTAGTATTATTTTAAATTTTAAATTTTTATCAAATTCATTTTTAACTATAATTTTATCACTTTTTATTTAAGCTAAAGCCATATATTTACTAGATAATTTTATAATTGCAATATTTTTTATAATTTATAAATTTTTCAATATTTTAATGAATATTTTGTATTTGTTGTGCAAAAAGTGTTAATAATTTGAAAATAAATGCAAACCTTTTTGCCTCTGAATCCCAATAATAATCATTTTGAGGACAAAAACACTTAAATTTTTCGTTGTCTATAACTTCACACATCTCTCCAGAATAGTTTGGAAGGGATGGCATTTTGGAACATAACTCCAAGTTTGTTTCTGTCTCATCAAACTATTTTAAAAATTAACAAGCAAATTACTTTGCATAAATATTTAGTCTAATCATAAAATTAACAAGCTAACCTTATTTTTGCACGAATTTTTGAACTCACAGTTAGGACCTGCATAGTCTCCTGTGCACTTACAAACTGGCTGTTTTGGTGCAATGCCCTCACATTTACCCTCTTTTTGGCAAATAGAGGCACCACTCTTATCAAAACAGGGGTCACCAAGGGACAGTGTTTGGAACCTAACGAACCACTCTTGACTCTCACTCGGATTCTTAATATTTATTTCAAATATAATTTTAAATGGACTGTACTCTTGTGAAGGCACCTCCAGCTTTATATTCTTGATCAATTCATTACCATTTACCACTTCTGGTTTTCCTGAAGCGGTATTGGGTTTACTACTTATTGTTTGGTTATTCTCGATATAAGTGTAATATTGTTTAACTTCAAAATATTTGTTTTTATTATTAATATCTTTTGGGTATAAAATTGAATAATAATTATCAGAAATTGTAAGGTTTTGGCCATTTTTTATCCAATCACTTATTAAGTAGGCTTTAGTAGGAAGATTTAAACCAGATGTTACTAAAAAATGAGAATGGTATATTTAAAAATATATTATTTTTAATAATATTCTCTAACCATTAAAATCAAAGTAAAGTTCAGTTCCTTCGGTGGGAGCCGTGAAAAGACTCATAGGAAGAGTGACCCAATTTTGATCATTAACTGAATTGACCTTGTCCCATCTACTTAAATATGTAATCTGTGTTTTAGCTTTCTCCACTAAACTTGGTACAAATGTTTCAAGTAGAAAAACTGTATCATTTAAAACATTTAAATCACTTTCGACAATAAAATCTATGTTAAATTGTTCTTGGTTATTTAAATAGAAGTCATTAAGGCAAAATTCAAAATTATCTTGGCTATTTCTTAAAGGAATGCCAAATATTCTTATGGGTGTGCCCTCAGATGTGTAGTTTATTGCCAGAGTTAGCTCTTTTTCAGCATTACTTTTGTATTTCAATTTAAGGCAAACATCATATTCTGTGTTAATTTCAGTAAACTTAAATGCTAATGAATTATCTTGCTTATTTGGAAAATAGCCTTGGTCATTCTTAACCCAATTGTTTGAAATGTCAGGGTTCAGATCAACGCATTTTGTGCTGTAATTGAAAATTATAGATAAATATTTTTATCAGAAAATATTTGATCGTTAAGTTTGAAAAACAATTTTTGTTCGTTGAGTTGGTTATCAAAGAATTTCACTTTTCGTATACCAAACGATTCTATTGTTATCTTATTATGTCATGACTACCAAAACACTTGACTTTTAGTTTCATAGAAATGACTTTCAAACTGGAAATCGTTTGATTGAAAAGTAAATACCATTTCCTTTAATATTAAACTTTTATCTCTTGTCTTATCCTCGAAATAATGGAATTCTATTCAATGCTTACGTGAATAACAACTCAACTATTATTTATTGAAAAATATTTCCGATAAAAATGTTTGATAAATGTTTTATAGATTCAAAAAAAGTCAATTGTGTTGAATGACTCACCCGTCCCACAGAATTTTCTCGTCATTATTACAAATACATCTTAAATTGTCGGCATATTTGTCGCACTGAAAACCCAGATCTTCGCAAATCTCATCCCCTGTTTTCTATAATTGAATAAAATTAGCTTGCTAGTTTAAATTATTTTAAAGCTAAATTTACATTTGATAAATCTTTGATAATACAGAAATTTTCTCTATGGCAAAATGCATCCTTATCTTTATAATCAGGTTCACAATCACATTTAGGCTCTCCAGGTATACTATTTTTAGGGTCACATTTTCCATGTCCATTGCATAGTTCCATATCTTTTTGGTCAAAACAGGGATCACCAAGGTAGATTGGAGTTATATCAAACTTTACAGTTACTTCATCGTTGTTGTCAGGGTCACTTAGTGATTTAAAGTATTCCACTTCAAATAATAGTCGGAAATATTCACTATTTTTTAATTCATTAAACTTAAGACTAAAGGTTTCCTGTTTTGTCACATCCATTGAGTCGGGATTCAGTAACACATCATTACATTGGGATAACCAGTCGCATACTTTAGGCCTTAATCTGAACATGGACAAATACTTTGTGTCTGCAACAGTGATATTAAAAGTGAAATCCTTGTCGTGCAGTGCTTTATTGTATTTGACCCAGATACTACTCAATAAAGAAGTGCTTGGTAATTTTGATTTTGTTTTAGCTGAGAAATTCATTGAGTTAGATGAATAAGTAAAATCATTTTCTGACTTCTCTGTATTTGCCGTTAATTCTATCCATTGTTTAGCATAGTCATCACCTGAAGTAGTTAGGTAATTCTTTGTTTCTAGGGGAAAGGTCCATGAGTCATCATTTGATTCATCAGTGATTTTAATGTGTAAACCCTTTGGTATTTCATAACCTTTTTGTTGAGAATTGAATATAATTTGATATTTTCCAGCGTTTGAGGCAATCAATTGACGTAAACAGAGTTTTGTTGACTTTTGGTAACCTTTTTTAGGTCTTATCTCAAGAATAGATTGACTTTTGTTGTCGCCGTTGATATCATAATTAACGTTTAGTTTTATTTCCTTCTCTTCTGATAAAACATAATCGAGTATTAGGCAAACATTTGTGTCTTTAAGTTTTTTCTCTTTATTAATGATTAGAGAGTTTTCAGGAGATATCGGAACGAAATATTCCGTTAACGGCGTTAATAGACTATCATATTTTGCCCAGAATAGGACTTCACTCAATTGCCAATCAGTGCATTTCTCATGAGTACATTCTAAGGTTGTGCTCTTATCACCCTTAAGTTCAACTGAAATTAATAAGAATTAGTTATTTAACCTTTAAGTTAGATATTTAACGTTTAATGCGAATAAGAATTTGAGATAAGAATTATCTATTAATTATTTAATCAATTCTTTTGCATTTCTCATGAGTAAGAGTAAAATGTTATAGGTCAAATTAAAGGGAAAATTAATTAAATTAACAAGTTACTTTTGAGATCTTTAATGGCCACATATGAGACACCGGAAGAATCAGTTTTGGCCTCAATTTTAATTTTTTTCAATTCTTCAATAGAAAGTTGAGATTTTGTATATGAATTCCAAACCGTGTCATCTGCCACAAGTGGATTGTCCTCAATAGATATACTAAGTTGAGCTTGGGAACCGTTTACCCAATACTATAATGGAAATTGTTAGCTAGATTATTTTACTTGTTATTCTCATAAAAATGTTTAGTACATTAAAAGAGATGTCCGCTTTTAAGTTGTTGTCCGTAATGTCACCTTTGAATGTTAGCACACATTTATCTTTAGTGCATTTTTTCGGAAAATATAAGTAATTGTTAAGTCCTTCTTCTTCGGGCGGTGTTTTGTATTGTCTCCAACCATATAAAGCAAATTCCTTTTCTGTTTCTGTCAGTTCGCCCAAAGGGTTTGAGGAAATGTCAGGAGTTTGAGTTTGGTATTCAACTAGGTATAATCAATATTATATAAAATATATAGTTTAAACAAATGACTTTTACAGTCTTGTCCAAAGGGCTTTGCATGTTAATTATTGTTATCTAATTGTACTATACAAACTAAGTAAGCTAGGTAAAATGTATGATATTTTTTTGTAATGAATAATATTTTATATTAATTTCAACTTCATTAGTTTTGCTAAAATGCTCTTGTTAATCTTTAGAAATTATTATTCATATAGGAAGGGAATAATTGAGGTTTGGCTCAATTTTATTGCTTTTCCAAAATGAATTTTTAGGTGGCAATCATTGGGCTCTATTCCCGTCTGAATAGTCATATAAGTTTCGATATGACTTTAGTGCCGATTAAACATATTATTAATATATCAAAATTAAATATAAAAATAATAAAAATTTAACTTATTTTAGTAAAAATTAAATAAAACAATAGTTAGAGTTGATTAATATTTGATTAAAACAATTATATCTATTGATTATGTCTTAACAAATAAAAGATATGATCCAAATATTGAACGGTGTTTAATACTAAGTCCTAAACCATAGTTATATCTCAGATATCGAGTAAACAAATAATTGCATTAATATTTTATTTGATATGTTATAATATTTAGTCTATAATATATAAGTAAAACAATTACTTCTAATATTATAGGTTAATTAATAAGAGTTTCTATCTGTACAAAACTAACGCCCAAAACCCAACAATTAACAACTGAAAATACAATTTAGAAAATCATGTAAATGAGCAAAAAACATTTTGGGTGAATATGGACAAGCCTATTTATGTTTTGATCATATAAACTATTACTTTGAAAGTCTTTAATGGCGGCAATTTCTTTATCCCATCCATAATAATGACAATCAATTTGAAAACTCTGTAATTCATTGGAATTCAAAACGTATAGTCGACGGATCCAATAGTCTTCTATTTGGTTCAGAATATCTCTTTTTTCGTTGAATTTCACTTCAAAACTGGCAGAGGTGAGACCAACTCTATACCTAACCCAGTACTATTCAGATAATCATGGTTTAATTGATGATCATGACCATTTTATTTTAATTTTTTACCTTGAATGAAATTCTGTACATTCGATTTTCTGAAATTATTTCTTTAATAAATGATTCGTTTAATTTTAGTGTAAATCCATTTCCGTTATCATATTTATAATAGAATTGAGCTTGCTCATCATTTATCATGTCAAAATAGTCTCGTACAGGCCAGTTTTCATTTACAAGTTTCCAATCTTCCCCTGGTGATATTACTATTGTTCAAAAGAATCAAGATGAAAGTTCTTAATTTGCTAATTGTGCTTGCTTATTTTAGTTAATTCTATGACATTTGCTATTTTCGAATATTTTTTTGCGATAAGTTTTTGACTCATTTTTCTAATCAGTTATTATGGCATTGAATAAAGTTTTAGCAAATATTGTTTTTTATCGCTTTTGTTCAGTGAATAATACATTTTTATTTGAAGATAAACTGAATTAAAGCCTTTATTGAGTCTATATTTCAGTCATTAAATTATATATTTTTTGACATAAATATAGAGCACTCGAATACTTATCTTTTGGACTCAAACAATGACTCACTTTTTAATAATTATTGAATTAAAACAATCGATAAATCAATTAAATTCTTTGGTATTTCATCTCAAAAAATATCCTCAAATTATTAATTGAAAGAAATATTATCAGAGTTTTATCGTTTACCGATTATTACTAATATCTATACCTATTATTTGTGTTATTTTGAGTATTTGTTGAACAGAATATTAGATAAAACTCACGAATAAAGTATAGAATTTTATATTTTATTATTTCTTTTATTTTTAAAAATATTTAATTTGAATAAAATTTATAAAATATTTATTTATGGATTAAAATTTTACCTGAACTTAGAACAAGAGCATTTTGGATGAGTTGAGAAATGGCTATCACACAGAAGAGGGCAATTAGATGAATTGCCATGATGATTTAGAACACAGGAACAAATAATTATAAAAATGAGTTAATGGGTTAAACTTAAAATAGAATAAAACTTAAGAAAATCTTAGAAATCGTTTTAATAGTGTTTTAATATTTGACTAAAAAGTTGTAAACCTTTTGTATTTGAGTTAAAACAAAAGAATAATAAATTTTATTGCATTTTATTCGCATTTTTTGTGGATTTATTCCGAAATTTGTGACTAAAGAGTGATTATTGTTATGGGAATGTATTTGTTGACCACATCCGAAGTAAAACATTTATTGTGTCATAAATATTAATAAATTTTTAGTTAAGTTATAAAAGTCATGTGAAATTCAGATTATATTTTATTACTTTAAACAGAGATGTCCAAAGGACCCGGTTCAAGGGTGTCACTTAGTTAAAAATCTTTATAGATCTCGTGCTTGTCTATAGACATTAATATTTCAAGTTCCAAGAGGATATTTTGCTCATTTTGCTCTTCTCAAGGTATTCCAGGGAACCCCCTTTGGCTGTCCCTTATTTAAGAATTTCATTGTATTATGAAATGTATTTCTTATTTTCATTAAGTAATTTACATCAGTTTTGATGATTAATATTAAATAGATATCTTTTTTCAACAAGTACATATTAAGTTAGTTTTAAATTTATAATTTTATTTAATATAAGTTTATTAAATATTAAATTTAATATCGTATAACTAGTTATCATTTTATAAATAAATATTTTATGATTTTATTTATTTAAAAGTATGAAATTATTATATAAACCATAATTAAATTGCCAAGATTAAACTTTTAATTGTGTAATATCCGTGACTATTGATATTTCATTGGTATTATCAGTGTTATTATCATAAAGGGTTATATTAGACTCTAAATAATAGGTAAATTTGTATGGCCTATTGTAGTAATCAAGAGATTTTAGTGTAGTTGCATAATCTTTTTGGTGAATTGTGCTTTCATTGCAAATTTTTAATATTTCCTTGTATATTTTATTATATTTTTATAATGTCCTATTAAGTTTATTGTGTTCCGTTTTTTGTTCTCTATGTGAGAGTAGTATTTTCATTATCTCAAGAATAGTCTCTATTATCTCTTTACTACTCTCGAAACAATTGCTTTGTTATCAGTAGTTATTCAATATATTGTCGTTTAAATGATTTCAGTAATTCTTTGATCGAGAAAATGACATTTTTATAGTTTTAATACTTTATATGTCTGAACACATTATTAATCAGTATTTTATCGATAAAAAGTGAGTTCTATTCAATTCTTTTTATATTGAATTGGAATTCTTTTGGGATCCATTAAATTAATAACTATTAATATTTGTCACATTTAAAAGTTTACCTATTATATAATTATCAAGGTCATCACTTTTATTGGAAATAGATTATTTTGATCTGTAAAATAAATCATCAATTTATAGAATTTAGATTTGAATTCTTTTCAAATTATTTATATACTATTAACTTTTAAATTAAGTTCATAAACTTGACCATTTATTTCTATATTCAAGGCTTTTAATATTATCAAGATCGCTATCTTTTATAACAAACTTTGTAACATGAACAATAGATATTTTTAATCATAATACGATTGAAACTAACAGAATTTACTTTCAAATAATAAAAGAAGTTTAATAATGTTCAAGTTTAATCTTAATATCATCTCATTAATAAACTGTATTCTATTACTTAATAAATAAGAAGCCTGTTATAAAAAATTACAAATTAATTATATTCATCTTTGTGACTAGAACATAAATTATTCTAATCATCACTTGTTTATTTAAATATCGAAATCAAAAAAATGTATTCTAGTATTTGTGAACAAATTATCAATGAAATCTTGTAAATTGAGCATCACAAGTCTATTAAAATAATATAATTTTGAACTTGTATATTTGAAATATTAGAGTGAATTCAATCTAGTTCAACATTATATTAAATAGTAATTGAATTATTATCAAAGACTTGAGATAAGATAAAAGAAATTAATAGAATTTTTATCAATCATTTTATTAAAGAACTCAAACAAAAAATCATTACATAAAGTATTGATAATTAGTTTTTAATTATAATTATTTGATATTATTTTTTAATAAATAAATTTATTATCAGTTAATTTTAAAAATTAATTCGATATTATTTACATTAATTTTCTAATTATGAAAGGTTTGATAGCCAAGAGCTAGTCACAAATTTAATTAATCACGGTGAAACGAGGGATTCTGTTGACCTCTTCCCTGTCCGGTGCGATAAGACATGTCATCCATAGATCGTCCGCCGTTATACATATCACTATTGCTTCTGGACCTATAATTTCAAATATTTGAATAAAAGTTGCTTGGCAATTTGTAATCTGCTTTTATATTTTTAAGCAAGGTTTTAAGATGAACTAAGAGCATAACAACTAACCAACCTCTTATAGCCAAACAAAATAACTGGCTTGCTCGTATTTTTTCTGTTTAAAATTTACATACCAGAATAACTAATAGTATGCAAGAGTATATTTTAAAATAACATACCTTCGTGCAAACATAAATGCGATGCCGGACACTATAACGACGAGCACTGCCAAGATGACTATTCCTGCAATCCAACCACCTTTACTAAACGTTGCCTCGTTATCACAGTTTACACCGTAATAGTTGTCATCACAACTACAAATGCAAGATTTTCCATCTTGCTTAGCTTTGCCATTCTTGCAAGTGGTTTTGATAGCAGCACATGAATCTATAATATCCGACAAACAATTAATTAAAATAAGTTTTTTTA
This sequence comes from Galumna obvia, assembly GCA_034695785.1. NCBI lineage: Eukaryota > Metazoa > Arthropoda > Arachnida > Sarcoptiformes > Galumnidae > Galumna > Galumna obvia. Next base: position 9,726 of record JAQFZM010003762.1, read on the forward strand.
TATTTCATACATACCGACACATTCATATTTATTTTCTTTATTTAGAAAAGGTATTTCCTTTTCACCTTGGCAAATACAATGCGGCACTACAGACCAAACACCTTTAGGATCTTTCTCAGTTGTTTGGAAACATAATTTGTCATCTTTACAATTTTCTTTACACATATCTTTCGCTAATATAAAAAAATTAAAGAATGATTATATAATAAATAATTAATCTGTTATTATATTTACGTTTGCATGTTTCAATTATATATTTATCATCCCTTAGTTCTCCATCTTTTTTAGTTACCACATGTCTAACAGGTTTAAGCACTTCAAAAACTTTGTGATTGCATTGACAACTATATTTATCATCCACTGTTAAGCATTCGGAATATTTTGGACATGGATCACTTTTACATGGCTTTTAAAAATAATTAAAAATGTATTATTTAAAATCAGATATATTTAATAATAATATTAAAAGTAACTAATCTAACCATACAATATATTTTATTATAAATCTGTCAAATAAAATTTCATATTAAAAGTTCACATATGCTAAAAATTTATTTCAACTTATAAATATAAAAACAATTTTCTGATAATAATTTTTAAAATATTCTATATTGTAAGCAATTAATATTTCATAATTTAAATTATTTAATTTTAAGGAATGACCAAATACAACTATTAGAATAATTTTGAGAATATTTAAAGAATTAGGGCTTATATTAACTTTTAGAAATTATTAAGCCTCAATTTTGCGTTTTAGACGTAAAATGAAATTTTTTTGTTTTTCTTATATTAATATTTATTTAATTTCAAATATATTTTT
>JAQFZM010003763.1:0-10544 GCA_034695785.1 Galumna obvia
TCAATAATGTCTGAAAAAGTAAATAAAATATTTATTCATTCATTAAATAGTTTTTATAGGAATGGAATTTTAATTTTCCGCATAATTTATAGTTGAAATCTTTACTTGTTCATATGTTTAAGCGCGCACTTTAAATGTTCCTATCCCTAGATATAAGTTATCACATTGTATCATGTTAATTTTGCTCATTATATATAATGATCGATAATATTTTTATATAATCTTAAAAATATTGGGGTTTTGCAGAATAGAAATCTCTAAAACAGGAAAAATGAAAATTTTTCATTCATTTCGATTAAAGTTTAATATTGGAATCCATTCTAAAATAATATATTGTTTGAAGAATTGGTTGAAAAAATTACCCTAAAATCGAATCATTTGTTTAATTATTTTATTGAACCAAAAGGACAAACATCTCAAAGATATCTCAAAAAAGGTCTTTTGATTTGAGGTATTTTTTTATTTTTCAGTAAATCTTTCCATTCATTTCACAAATAATTATTTTTAAAAAATACTTTTAAAAAATGAGTTCTAATATTGAATTAAAATTATAACAAATGAGTATTAATTTGGATAAACAATGAAAAATTGTGGTCACAATTGTGGTCACTATTTATTGTGTAAAAATCTTTTAGTTGAAAGTATGAATACCTGAGTGCCAACACGTATGTCGTTCGTTGTCGTGACCCAACTTCAATATAAATCTGTCAAATATGATACCTTCACATCCATTACATCGCGGAAGAGTCTCTACAACAAAACCAAAATCACTTTCAATTATTTTTTTAAAGAAAAATTGTATAAAAACATAAAAATAGAATTAAATACTAATAATTAACTTTTGATGAAATTTTAAAAACATATAATTAATAATTTTGTGTCGTAACCGATATTCTTATGCTTTTGATGTTTTATATATGGTTTGAATTTATAATTATTCATAAAATACATTTAAAATTTAATCATGCTAATAAAAACCTTATAAAATGTTTAAGAAGTCAATTGATTTTTTTACATGTTTGTCACTTAACATCAATTTTAATAAACTAGCACATATTAGGCTAGAATAAGTTTCTAAAATAGAATATACATTTTATATACACTGTATAGTAAATAGTAATGAATAATATTTATACAAGAATTGACACTTAATATAACATATTTATGTTGAATAGTTTTTAACAAATTTTTGGTCAAAAAAATTTCCGATCGTTTCATATAATATATTAAAACTTGTTTTCAATTCTAAAGCGTTTAAAATGAAAGCAATATTTAATTCATATATTGTTTGAAGTTTTTTTTTCAATATTTTATTTGAAATTAAATGATTTTCAGCGAAAAATTTAATATTTGATGAGATTTTGTTTCGGAATACAATTTAAAAGAATTAATTGTTTATAAATTGTCGGAAAAAAGATGAGACGGAAGGACTATTGAATCAAAATAAGACCTAATTTTTGATTATTCTGTGCTGAAGAGCGGATCCAAAACTTCCTCACAGGAAACACAATACACGATATATCACATAAAATGAATATCAGTTCGCCTTTATGTGAGCCCCAATGTTATGACTGTCGTCAGTGGTTTATTGTATGGTAGTATGGTATGGTATGGCTCAATAGTATGGCTCAATAGTATGGCTCAGGTGTGTGTTTGAGGGCTTATATGAAGCATATATTACAATAATGCACTCAAGTCAGTCAATATATGCACGTGCCATCAGCTCCCCTAATGCATGTGCACACGACTCGACTCGCAATTAGTTATGACCATCGCATAGAGAGACAGACACACACACAGACACAGTCAAGTGCTTCCAATCAAATGACAAACTCTTGTTTTTAATCAGTTTTATTCGGTTTAATTGAAATCTAAGTTATATTTAAGAAAAAATGGACACAAAATTAATTTTTATTTTCTATGCATTTCTTTTATATAAATTTTGGTTTGAATTCAATGAGAAAATGTTATTATATTCTGACTTATATTATGAAAACTGGATTTGAATGTATTAAAAGTATACACGAAATACCAAACTGTGTACATATAGAACACGTATAACACAACTATCCATACGACTATCCATACGACTATCCATACGGGTGTCGTTCCTTTTTGATGAGGCGCTCATAATGGAAGTTATGAAACATCTGCTGATGATATATATAAGAGTAATGTTTTGAGTTAATGGAGAACATTATAGATATTATGAGCGAAGAGGTGTATCGGGTGGAGTCCATAGTAACAATAGCGAAGTAAACCACTTGATAAGTCTCTTCACGAGACCATCTCTAATGTCTTTTTTTGTTGTGAATTTTTAGACAAACATTGTTTTCTCTGCAAACTATTCATATTTTTGTATTTCTTTTTAATAAATGAATGAATTTCTGACATAAATTTAATTTAATTTTACAGATTTTTCAAGAATTTGAGCCAAACATTGAAAGTGTATTAAATAGAAAAGAAAAAGAAAAAATGTGTCGCTTATGGTTGACAACAGGCTCTACCAATTTGTATGTGATGTCAAAGGTTAAATGTTGATGGAAACCGCAGAAAGTCGCACAGTTTGCTTTAATTGAATTGTGTGCAGCGATGGAACTGAGCAGAGCTGAGGGGATTCTACACTAACTGAGCACTGGCTTCACTAAATGTATCCTCACAGTAGAGTGAATTTGTTGGCGAACTGTTTAGTGATGGGATGTGCTTTTAGGGCTGGCGCGTGCTTTGCTCTGTCGATTTGACAAGGGGAAAGCACTAGGGCAAAAAGTGATTTGAGTAAAAGCATTTTAACTTGATTACTTGCCAGTACTCTACCAGATAGACAACAGCAAAACTTATCGATTTTTGTTTCGCCAAAACGGCTTTAAATGGATTTGTATTTTGACTGCTTTTATAATTTACAACAATTTATGCGTCACTTCTATAAACTCTTCTTTTTTTACACAAATGTATGGAATACCAAATCAATTAAATATCGATTATTATTATTATTAATACGATTTCAATATTTAGACCAAATAACTGCCCAAAAGGGAAAGGGATAGTATTTGTGCTGATCTCAAGAGATGGTATCAAAACACTTTATATATAGAAGTTTTGGATGAGTTTATATAAAGCTTTTACTATCGACTAAATGGCATCATTTGAGTGCAGGACATATAGAATACCATTAATGCAGTGAAGTATCATTACAGGCATTAAAAGCAATACCAAAGCAAACCATTTAATGTTAGTCTCAAACTGAGTGAAAGAGGAGGAGAAGAACTCAATTGATGAGACCGAGTCATTGGGGGTCATTTGATGCACTACCAAATGACGGTCACTTCTAGAGGTTTGGCTCATCCGAGATGTGCCCAACAAATAAAGATATTTAATGTTAGCAACAAATATGATGATCAACACATTCCTCTCCAATACATTCTATATATGAGTTTTGCTTCAAAAAACTTTAATTAAGTCTTGAATACAATTTATTCATATTTTTATAACAAATAAAATGCAATGAAATGATAGAAATAATGAGAGCTTCCACTCAAAGACTCTGATTTGCGGTACATTTCTTTTGATCAAAACTGTCTTATTTTGTTGTATTCAAAACTAGTAAAATCGATGCTTCAAAGGACGGGTATGTATGTAAGCCCGACAATACTAGCGATGGATTATTAATCTGATGGAAGGCAACAATAATAATCTGGAGCTAACCTGCAGACAATAGAGATCTGTAGTGATGACTAGTTTTATAACTGAATCTAAAGCCTCTTTTCAGTGCCTCAGCGCTCATTCAATGAAGCCATGAGTCAAAAAGCTGTATTCACTTTGTTCTGAGCGCTCCAACAGAGTCTCTACTCATAAAAGTTCATCTGTTCATTGAAACCATATATAGAGTCAAAACCTGATCACTGCTATATAACTACTTCACTAATATATCACTGCACTTATATCTATGTATACACGAATATATGAATATATGGTATATATATATTTGTTTAATATATACTTATAGTCATATATATGTATATATATTAATATACATTCATATTTGACTCGCTTATAGCCATATATTACATATAATAAAGTGAACCTATATTTGAACGCATGTGTGCTTTAGTGCCAACTTTAGCCCAAATCCTGATAATGAATGCAAATGATGTTCAATGAAGAGCTAAAGTGTTTGTCCATTCCATCTGCCAGTTCTAAATCAATTAATGCCTTAACTTTTTAGATAAATATCTTCTCATTTTTCACATATATTTTGATTTCTTTAGAAATTTAACTAAAATTCTTATTTTGAAAATAATATAAGAAATAAAAACTTTGAAATTGAAAATACAATTAGAAGTGAGTATAAATTGAATACCCATAAAAAGCACTTTGCTAACTATTAATCACAAATTGTCTTAACTATATTTCTTTTAAACTCTTGTATTTAAACCAAGTTAACATGGTATTTCATTTTTTCATTTAATTCCTCTAAATATTGTAATTTTCATTTTTATCTACAAAACAAAATAGAAATTAATATAATGACAAAAGTCAGTCATTTTCTCGATAACTCTTTTTTTATTTTATGATTATAAGAGAATAAATAGTCTTTAATTATTGTTTACTAACAGAAATGAATAGTTATTGGTAAAGGACTGAACCATTAAAACGATTTAAATTATTTCAAAAATTAAAGTCAGAAATCACTTTTACTAATTAAAGTCGAATTATTGACACTTTAAAGACATTTATTGTTAAAAATTAGTTATATTTTATTTTTAGTAAACTATAGAAACAATAATATATTATTTAAAGATTTATTCACATTTCAGATACACTTTTAAATAAAGTCAATGCAATCGATTTGTTTTTATTCTTAATTTAATAAAACAAAATATGAGACAAAATTTAAATTTTGTTTTTCATTGATTTTCATTAATTTTACATTCAGTGAATGACGAGTCAAAACCGAGAATAACTAAAGTTTAGACAGATATATATGAATTGGGAATAACTTGTGTTAATTCGTGGCTCTAATCAAATTTTATAACAAATACGTATACATTTGATCTTTTGTGCATTTTCTCATTAAAGTCTAATAAATTAGAAATAACCATGATACTATTTGATATGAATGACTTGAGAAGACTGTTTCAATGACTAACGTTTGTCTAGAAATCAAAACAAATTTTAATACAAATTCATTGGTTTATTGATAATTTGAGCATGTCACTTTAGGCCCAAAACATCTTGTTAATTAATATAAAATATAATTCGATGAAAGAACATAAAACTGATCAAAAATTCAATTAGTTATTTCAAATTTTACAATAATTTTATAATAATATTTTAATAATAAAACTTATAAGTTAACACTTAAACGAATTGAATTGCAATCATTTCAAATCACTTCAAAAAACTAAAACATATTAAATAATTTTGTTGAGACTTTCCTAATATTTTAGTACTAATTATTCAAATCCTATTTTTCATTCAATAAATTATTTTATTTTTATAAAAATCTAATGATTTGCATATTATGTCCACTTTTGTCCACTACTGTTCATTAATGTCCATTTCTGTTCACTATTGTCTTAAGTAATCTTTAAATATATAAAAATCTTAGTTAATCAACAGTTAAGTTAAATTGCTTGACAATTTTAAGAATTTGAATTAATTATGTAAATACAATATTGATTAAGGTTAAATCCTAAAGAAAAACTTATTCCAAGGGCTATTTTTGCTCTCAAATTAAATTCTGTTTAGTTTTAAGTTTTTCATAATATCTTAAAATTCAATACATTAGTCAGAAGCAAAGTTTCAATAATGTCTTTGCTTGCTCTAATTATATTGCAATGAACATTTTTCATTTTTTTCATTATATAATATGTCAAATGATGACACCATTAACTTATTATCTATAGTGACCATTCGTTCACTATTCTAGTTAAGAGTCCATTATTTAATCCACTTAAAACTTTTGGTGTTCAATAGAGTCCACACTATTTTATTTTAGAAAAATATTAGTAAACATTTAAAAATAAATTATTTTTAAATTTTGTTTACTATTTGAACACTTTTTTATTAAGTTTTAAGAATAATGTCCACTATTTCAAAAGTATTCAATGGTAACCCAGACTACATTTGTATATTTGACACTTTGGGATATTTGACACAAAATTATTTTTTTCAAAAAGAATATTCTGAGTTATATTAAGAATTATCCAAAAAAATGTATTCAGTTTAAACCTGAATCTCAGACTTCAGATTTCAATAATTAATTAATGATTGAAGTATTGATATATAACTTTATATAAAATGTATTTAATATAAAGTTTTATTAGTTATAAAAAGTAAAATAATTTCAAATATATTTTAGTATATTTAAAGTTCTTATTATTGAATGTATTAAAAATGACATTTTTTGAAAACTCTTTCCTTTAATTTAAAAAATAAACACATTTTGTCGTGAAATAAAAATTTTGGAAAAATACCAGGTAAATTTCTATAATAAAGGCAATTAAGTGAAATCCAACCACGTTTGTTATTAAACATACTAATTCTCGAATAAATTTAATAATTGGAGTAATTAATACATTTTATTTTGAAGATTAATATATCGACTAAATTTGAACATTTTTTTAATAATAATTTTTTTAAAAGAGTTTTTTTTAACAAATTTTCGAAATGACCACAAATGTTTGTTATACAAGTTATTTGTAATTTCAAAAAATGTCTATTTATCTCTTTTTAATAAACACTTTTTTTTAATAAATACTATTTTTTTATTGAAAAATCCAAAGCTTTCAGGTTTTGAAGTATAACTTTATATAAAAGTAATTAATATAAGGGTTTATAAATTACATAAAAAAGTGAAACATGGTAATTATTTGAAATTTGAGTCCAGAATAAGAAAGGAACAAAAATATTCATGTTTTCGATAGTTTTGTAAATAAGAGTTTTATTTGGGAGCAAATCATTGAGTGCTATAAAAATATTAGCTCTAATGCTGTGAAGTGCTCTTTCGAGAGTCTCTTCACATATAACTCAATAAAACGACATATTTTGATCCCTCAACACAACCGCTCCGATATTTAGAAAAATAAACATGTGCTTGCTTACTTTCAATTGGAATTTCTATAATAATGTAAAATAATATCAAAAAATTTATTGAGAAAAATACAAAAATAGACAAAAAAGTATTTCAATGGATTAGTAGCGGAACTCATAAAAAATGTCTCTTAAATATAAAATATACTCTTTTTGAGAACTTTTTTTTTGATATTTTGGATAAAATATTTTTAAAACATTATAAAATGAGTTAATTTTGTCAATAGGGTAAAAAATAATATTGCTAATAGTATAATATCACTTTTTAAAAACATATAATAAGAGAAAAGTCAATAAACCTTTCAAATTGTAAAATGAGTGACAAATTCTTATGAATAAAGAATTTCTTACAGAATTTGAAGATTCAATAATGAGATAATTTTTGTAATAAAATTTAGTCACAATAATGTGATAATAATACAATTAATGAGCCAATAACCTTGCAACTGCTATTTCTACTGCTACTCTCATAAGCAGTGATTACTTTGAAAATATTGACTCAATTCGTATTCAATTATTCAAAAGAAATGTTTTGTTTGAAATTCATTGAAATTAAATATCCATTAAAAAAAATAAACATCTGTTATATGAAAAGAGATGAAGCAAAGGGTCATACCTTGTAATGTCTTGTTATTGGCCAGTGCCGGGAATAAGTGTTCGTCCATCATTGCCATTAGCAGATGATTTGATTATAAGACTGAGTCAGATCACCTCAAACTAGAAAACTAGTGACCCACTGATCGATTGTTACAAAATGAATGAATAATCCAATTGTCTTCAGTTATTATTTTCCAGTGATTTTCAGATCCAATGATTGTATTCTAAGTATTGCAAGAATTTTGTGTCGGATTTTCACCAATAAATTCTGTGACAGAGATAGGCGTTTAGAAGCAGACATGCGTTGCGCGCATTTCCATCCCATTGGAAAACAGATAAAATCAATGAATGATTATAATGAAACCACTCCTACAACTTATACTATGTCTTACCGCTCAAGAATTTCTTAATATTTATTCAACAGTTCTTTCAGTCAAAATACAGAATTATTAAACAATAAAAATGGATATAAACTAAGTCTTCAGTCATTTATTGTTTGAGTTATTTTTGTTTAGTTTTATATCATTTTTTATATAATATAAGATTTTAAGATATTTTAAGTCAAGTTTTAGATTCTTATAGAAAATGTTTTATAAGTTTCACTAATCATTCATTACTAAAGAAATAATTTGTCGCTAATTATTCTGATTTAGTTTTTATTCAATTGAAATAAAATTAATTTTATAGTTTTTACCAAAATTCAAGTTACAATTATTACCACTTTTTGTATTAAGTATATGTTAAGTCAATTACATTCTATTAACATTTCTAATACTTATCTCAATGTTAAGAGCATTGAATGAATTTTTCGTATGTATTGTGCGCTTAATTGTTCTCAACTTTCAAATGTAACATGGACATAATTAAAAAATAGTTCACCGATTTATATGTAAAATATTTAAATTGATTTTTCAAACTTTTTATAAACAAATGAAAGTAACCATGATAAAATTTGAACATATAATTATAATTATAGCTATGTACTTCACATACTTTATGCTATATTAGAAGAATTAAGTGAATATAAGAAAATCAAGAGAATAGCAAATGATATGTCGAATAATAATAAGAGAATTTGTAAAAATGATGTATTCGTTGTAACTCTGAGTCAAATCTCAGAGGAGTAAAAGGCCTGACATTAAGTCACGACAAATATTTTAGTCATTTGTTGTCTTTCAATCGAATTAAAAATAGAGTTCTGAAGGCCTTCAGGCACTCCATTCTTGAGTCAATTGAAACAATCTATTGTTAAAACAGTTTGTTGTCCGTTATTTCCATTAGTTTAATGTAATTCAGTCAAACACTGGTTAATACATCGGTTCCGCCACTCGAGCGCACTGTCGACCGCAGAGAATTACCACGTGCCTTTTATGCTCTCTATTGTTCATCAATGGACTGATCCGACACAGTTTTAACTCTGAAATATTAAATATATAATTGGTTTTGACATAAATTGTCTTTGCTATGGAACAGACATCCAGACATATACACAGACATGTGAATGTGTATGTACATGTTCATCCTACTTTTTTTGACTCCTTTGAGAATATAATCACAAAATAAAATCTTCGAAATAATTCTCAGACAATAATATTAACGAAGATTTTAAGCGACAGTTCTTTCAATTTAAGCCATTGTTTTGTTTTTCTGTTACTTTAAATGTATCAAGCTATTTTTATTGAAGAAAATTAATAGCAATTATCAATTACTCAAAGTATGGAAAAGTTTTTATTAAAATTTGATTTATTTCTAATGGGTTTTAACAAAAAATGTGCTCAAATGTGGTCACGAATTTGCAAAAATGATTATATCTAAAAACTTTTAACAAAAATTTAATTTAAAGTCTAGAAAAAAAGACCATGTTCAACTTTGTGTTAAAATTTGTAAATTTATTAGTAAGAGTGTTGTGTTAAAGTATATGGTGATTAAGACAGGGAATCATGGTCTTTACTTTTACACTTTACTTGCTCATTTAGGCATTTATATTTTGTTTGTGATGGAAAAAAGAAATTTATTAATAAAAAGCTGAAAATATTGTAAAATAAACCAATTTTAGAACCAATTTTCTTACTATTACTCAGAGAATCAGAAAATTTAATGATTTCTAGTGTTATTGATTGTCGTTGAGTTGAATCAGTTTTAAATTAAGAGTCTATTAATTTACGATAACTTAAATTGATATTGACTTTAATGAATCCCATTTCCATTATTATTTGTATGACAACATTAATCTAAAAATAAATAAGAAATAAAAACTACTAAAGGAATAGAAAATTGATTTTCTTTTTAGTTTCTTTGATTAAATCAGTGAATTAGTGGGAAAGGGTTTAGTGATCAGATTGCAAACATTTCACCCTTAACAAAATGATTGTTCTAATAAAACTATACTGTATAATAGTGCTAGGTATTAAACACTGTTAAAATAAACTATCACTAATGAATCATTAGTAATGATATATTTAAATCAGATTTTCTATAATAAATTTATTAAATTAATATTTTAAAAGTTTTGTCAATATTTTTGTTGAAGTAATGGTCGATAAAAATAGATTTGTTTAAAAAATTTAATTGAATTCAACGGATATTTTATTAAATTTAATTACAATTAAATGAAAATTAAAGATAAAATTTTAGAGTCAAAACTTTTGGAAAGTTTGAAACTTATGAATAAAAAAGAGAACCAATTGATTGGTCCGATTGATAACACAATTCAGACGACAAAAGGCTCAGATCATTGTGTAAAGTAGTGGTCGTCACTAACTTTCACACCATTTACACATTTTAAGCCGACAATACGGACCTCCAAAGGGAATCCCAAAGGGTCTACCAGTCAGAGAGAAAGTGGAGAGTGAGAG
>JAQFZM010003764.1:0-10542 GCA_034695785.1 Galumna obvia
AGTTCAAATCGTTAAATTCAATCAATAATAACTTAATACTTTAATTAATTACTTTTAGTATATAATTTAATATAATAGTTTTCATATCTTGATTTAAGCCAAATTTGATTTAAGCCAAAAATTTCTGAAGCACCAAAAATTAGCCTAAATCGAGAACTGACTGTATAAGTAATTTGAAGACAAAAATATATGAATACAAAGAAATGTTTCATTTTTTTCTATTAAATACTTTTCTTAAAATAAAATATTAGATTTTAGTAAAAGTTTTTAAATAAACTTTAATTATAAAAATTACCAAGGTGAGTAATATCATATTTTGTACTAAGGTATTGTTTTTGATTAGGAATATATAGATAAATGTTTAATCATTGTATAGACACAGTACTGGTATTCACAAACATTTATATGATCAAGGACAAAATTCTATTTAGAAAATACATATAATTTTTGCAAACTATTATTATACAAAAGAAAAACTTTATGGGATAGACTTTTATACATAAACATAACTATGAAATTCATGCAAATGTTTACATAAACCTTTAGGCGCTATTTGGTAACGAGTGATTGCCGATCACTTTCAATGGGTAACTATACCTAGTCATATAATAGTTTTAATTGATTATAAAAATAAAACATTATATTAAAATATTTAACCTTGTTAAAACTATTTATATAACCATTTACATTCTATAGTTAAATTTATGTTTAAGTATAAAAGTCTATCTCAAACTTGAGAATAGTTTTAGAATTACATTGAATTTATAGCAAAGAGTTAAATAAAATTAGAAAAGTAAGGAATTCATAAAATTTAATATGAATGACAAATACATAATTTATCTAGATAACTATAAAAAATATATTAGTTTATTGATTAGTGTTTCAGTACTTTATATTTAATATGAAAATTGATTTCTTAAGACTTTATTAGAGATCAATAAAAATCATTAATTAAAATAAAAATTATATTTCGATAGACTTTTGTTTTGATCATTTGTACAGACATTACATAATGAAAGTTATAATTCATTTGTTGTTTAGCAGACGGTAACCTATCTTTGAAAACTTTGAAAGTGGAGTTCAAGTAAATGTGCACCCAGGGTAGTATTTCCTACACGGGCTCCCTTTATAGCACTAACCAGGGTTCAAACTTATTAAATTATATGGTTTAGTACTCTGTCCACCTCTATTCCCAATTAGTATTTTCCTTATATTAACTTTAATAACAATTATTTATTAAACGTTTATTTAATAATTTAAATGATTTGGATGAATAAATGGAATGTTTATCAATAAAATAAAGGGACACAATTGCATTATTATTAGTAATCTTGATAAAAATTATATTTAATAAATTTATCGATATAGGGTAAAATTATTTCCATATACTTCCAAAATTTATAACTCCTTTATAACCCCATGTAAAATTATTACATATGGAAGCTAATTTTCATCTACTATTCATGGTGAAATCTATTTGTCATTTTTATTGTATATAAATCAATAAATCTGTTCATGCAAAACAATAATTAACTAACTAGATTGTTAGCTATAATTTGCTTTATAATAAGGAATCTTGCTGAATAGTAAAATCATTGATTGCCTAGTATATTTTATGTGTTTTATTCAATTTAATATATGAATATAAACTTGCTGAAATAAGTATAAATTACAATTATTATTATTATAATATATAAGCATGATAGATTGTAGTGAAAGAGATTATTGTTTTAACCAGATAAACTTAACTAGTTCATCGGAAAAGTATAAGAATAATGAATCATATTTTGAATTTATATCAGTCAATATAAAACTTTACATGTTCATAATTAAGCAAGATGAAAAGTCTAAATTATGGTGTGGTCCAATGATTATGATAGCTATGATATTTGTTAGCTATACAAGATCAAGGTAAATGATTTTTATGATAATTTTTGAAATATACTTAAAATTTATAGCAATTATTAAAATAAATTTTAAAATTTAACATGCATATTTTTTATACATATTTTTGTGATAAATATAAAAATTTATTTGGGATATTTATTTTTAAAAATTAATAATAACCATGATAGCTTAAACCTTTTCACACCGTCATCATTATCAAAATTCGTAGCTAGTTTCTTATCAAGCAACCCCAAGGATCTACCGAATTTTTTGTTAACACCCATGGACTTTTATGAGAAATTCGAGATAAGATTTGTTACTGAAAATACAGTAATCATGTCAAATTATCTCGATGTGACAGATATCAGCAAAGTCCTTGATAAAACAAGAAAAGGTTATCCTAGTTCATTTACAAAATATAAAAATATATATAATAATTTATTTTTATAGAAAACACGGGTTTAATGAATCAATTCATTGGTTTAGATAATGAAATATACCTTTGTACTTTTTTATCGATTATTCTCTTATCCTGGGTATCTGGAGTTTTATCAAACTCAATTAGAAATTTTTTCCACTCATTTTGGTTATACCTTACAATTATATTATCGGATAACTATTCGATGCGTTCCAACAGAAAAGGTTTCAACAGAATATTGTTTGGAATATGGCTTTTGGTCTGCACTGTATTAATGGCTGCCTTTTCCGGAACACTTAGGGATAGATTAATGAAAACTGAAATCATACATAAAATTGACTCTTGGCCTGACTTAGACCAATGGAAAGGGATTAAAATTGCAACCATGTTCACAAATCCAATTGTAAATTACGGGAATAATTTCAAGGATGAAATAATGGCAAAAGATTTTAAGAATAGATTTGATTTTTTATATAACAATGATGATATGACCCGTGCAAAAATTGGCATGAATCTTGGTAAAAGTGCCTTAATTGGTTCCATATTTAGACTCAGAGAAGTTCAAAAGGAACTAGTTAATGATAATATAATTATGAATTATCACATATCAACATATGGTGGAGGTAGCATGCCCATTTCTACTATAATCAATAAAAAATACTTTAGTCAATTCTACATTGATACGTTTAATAAAATGTGAGAATTAGCATGTTTAAAATATTTGATTATTAATTGAATTAAGTACTTTTGCAGAATAGATATGATTCATGAAAGTGGATTATATCAATTTACCATGAAAAAGGTGACTAACTATGGAAATAAGCCTGAAGTCATATTGAAAATGGAGAGTTTATCCAATGATATCGAGAACATTAATTTGACTCAAATAAAGCCAATTATGTATTTGTATTTGATTTCAATCAGTGTTTCTATTTTACAGTTTTTATTTGAATACTTATTAAATATATTGAGAATGTCTTTAAAATTATTTTTATGTTAAATTGATTTATAAATATTTTGCATTTATCACCTATTTTAAAAATAGCATGAACAAAATTAGCAAATGTTAAATTTTATGACTTAATTGTGATCCAAATATTTTGATTTATTTTGTTATTATATTAAACTCATTTTTGTAACTTTGGATACAAAATAAGTGATAAAAAACAAGTCATAATTCTAAATAAATTAAGTTTATTCATAAAATAGTAAAATAAATAAACTTGGACATTTTGTTAAATATTCAAATATTTTATCAATTCTTAAAACTATTGTAATATATTTAAAGGAAATTTATAAAAAAAATTAAATCCATTTTTAGTTAAATAAAAGACAGGATTTTTGTTTCCTTTACTCTTTATTTAAATTAAATTAAAATCATTTAATATTTCAATTTCGATATAGAATCCTTCATAATGTAGAGTTAATGAGTAAGCAAGTTGAAACATGTTTAAATTATTAATTACAACTATAATTTTATTTATAAATATTCTATTGTGTCTTGTTAATTGGGAGGTAATATTTAATGAAGAATTTGAAAGTCCTTTTAATGATACGAATAAATGGATAATCAAAGATGTATATATAGGTTGTATAAGTAAGTCACCAAGATCGAATTTTAGATAACCCTATACATATAAAAATAGTTTTAAGGTTTTAATAAACAAAGGCTCGAATGTTATACGAATAGAACCAAAAACTTAAGACCAGGAATGGCCAAACTTGTGACCAACGGTTTCATTGCAAACATATGACAATTCTTTCGATAGAGAGTATTATATATCATACCAATCATATACAAGAAATCTACCAAGCTATGTCATCAAAAAGTATAGCCAAATATCATTCAGCTTTGAGAGAAGCACCATGTTAATTTAATTTGAATGAATTCAGTATTTATACGTTAGAAAGGAGTAAATGGGAAATTTGGAAAATCAATGGAAATGAAACACTTCGCTATAATATACCAAAAACTACTCAACCCTTCAATAGTTCCCTTAAGTTTCATATATTCCTTAGGGTTAATCCATTAATAAATATCCAAGATGTAATTTAATAGACCTGTTTTCTGCACATCATTGAATTTATAAGAGTTTATTTTTGGAACAATACAATAAAAAATCAAGCAAATGACACAATTATCAAGGATCTCAATGATAGTAATGTGTCCAATTCGACTATTTGTAATTTGTCAATATCTACAAGAACAGAATCATTACCTAGTTCAGTAATAAATAATTTTTTTTTGTTTATTTTTTTATTGTCATTATTTATATCTATTTCTTTGTTTATATTTTTGTTTAAACGAATACAAAATTTGAGACAAAATATTATCGATTTCGACGACATACAGAATAATAATGAACTGGAGTTATACGATGACGTCAGAGAAGGACATAATATTGAGTTATCCAAAGAAGATTACCAAGAATTAAATGTTAGGGCTTCACAAACCTATTTAAAAATGTATGAATACTCAACACGTAATACAAATATAAATTTAAACAAAGAATGCGATCCCTTTAGTGAATATCAAAAAGTAATTTGATTATAGAAACAGTACTACTTTCGTTATATACATAACTTATGTATATATACATTAATACCAATAATAACCAAGGAATTTTTCGGATCTACTTTTTTTTGAGAACAAAATGGAAAATTATTGTCTTTTTTAACTCAGATTTTATGGTTTTTAAATAAAAGTTTTATAAATAATTTTTGGATTTCATAATCAACTAAAATATATAATAAATTATATGAATATTTTTAACATACAATTTATCAAAACTGGTTTTTTGAAGTATTTTAATTTAATAACCTTGGTATTTCAGGCATAATATGTTGTAATAAATGAAAAAAAACATATAGATTTGTAAAGAAAACATTAGATATTATTTCAAATAATTTATTTGTTTTAATAAATTTTAAAAATAATTACTACAGTTTTGAATATTAGTTTATAAACTTTTATTAAAATAATATTAAAAAAATTGTTTTAAAAAGTTTTGGAAAAACTTTTCACTACCTTTTCATGAGCGCAGATCATCTCAATCTCAATGACGCACTCATCTTAACCTTCATTTCGTTTTAATAAAAATCAGTTGAAAAACATTTTATTTCTAAAAATAATTTAAAAATATTTCGCCATTTTTTCAAAAAAATTTTATAAAAGTATTTTATATAAAAATTTGTTTTTTTTATTTTTAAAAATTGTTTGAAATATTTTAAAAATTTATTCAATAAAAATGTCTTTATTTTTAAATGAGTTTAGAATATTTCATAATTTACCCCAAAATTTAAAGAATTGTTGTAAATGTTTTTGTGTCGGAAACGTATTGTGTCATAAAAGTAACACTTATGCCATTTGTGTCACAAATGAAGATAAAGTCTATGGTTTGGGATTTGGATTCCTTTTAGACAATAAGCAAACTATTGGTGACAAACAATTCTTATTAATCAAAGAATTGTGTGATAAACAAATACAAGAATTTTATGTCTCAAATGAACCTTTAGTTGAGATTATGTTTGCACGAAGTCGTGACAACAAAATATACAGTTGGGGAATGAATGACCAAGGACAACTTGCCAGAGTGTATAATAGTGAAAATGGGGTTTATTTGAAACCTGAAAAAATTAATTATTTCGATAAAAAAAATATTATTGACATCTCTTTTGGTTTTAATCACTGTTTGGCCCTTTCAAGAGAAGGACTTGTTTATGGTTGGGGTGATAATAGTAAGGGTCAATTTAATCCTTTACCTCAGTTTAATATAAAAAACTTTATTCCAGTTTTGGTTAATACTATGAATGAAAAATATTATAAAATTAAATATATTTGTTGTTATGAAAATAAATCAGGTTTAGTGACAGTCGAGGGTTTTCTACTTATTTTAGGCGAATATTATGAGAGAAAAAATTTAGTTAATCTACAAAATATAGGGTTTCGTTATGTCGTCCCTATATTTTTAAAAGAATATAAATACATAGATTTATGGTATGATATAAAAGATATTATTTTAATGAATAAGAAATACTATTTTGAAACAAATAATAGTTTATATAAATTAGATTTTTTTGAGACTAAATTAGTTAAAACAAAGTATAAGAATTATTTCGACTTTTGTTTGTTTGAATTTCAGTCAACGAATAAAACAATTCATATCATAAATAATGGAATTTTTGTGAAGAAAATTGAATTTAAATTTAATGTGAATTATTCTCAAATATTATTCGATTCAATGGAATGTATTTACAATAATTTCGATGAATATTTGGCTCAAAATTATAAAGATTTTCAAATTTCAAAGACATTAAAAAGATTTCAATTAAGAGAAAATTTCTTCACAAATATTGGTTCAAATGTTAAATATTATCATCAAATTGGAAGATACGGTTCTGATGAATATTCCGCCATATTTGTTATGAGTGATAATAATGTGTATGGAATTGGTTTTAATGATTTCGGGTGTTTGGGTTTGGGTCACGAAGAGAAGGTCAATGAATATATTATAATCGAGGAATTATGTGATCAAAATATTGAGGAATTTTTTGATGGAATTTATTGTATTTTTGGGAGAAATAATAAGAATGAAATATTTGTATGGGGTTGTAATAAGTTTGGTCAATTATTGAAAGGTGTTCCGAACCTCAAGTATTTTAAGCCACAAAAAATCATTTTCTTCGATAATAAGAATATAATATTAATTAAAAGTTATAGACATTGTTTGGCCCTTTCATGTGATGGAGATGTCTATGGATGGGGTGTTAATGAGTTTGGACAAATAGGATGTGGAAGTGAAGAAATATTTATAATTGAACCTGCTAAATTGTATTTTGGATTAAATGCAGAAGATATTAAAATAACAAATCTTTCTATTAATAAATATACATCACTCGCCGTTACAAATAAAGGAAATATATTTATTTGGGGAAGAATTAAAGAATATGAAAAACAATTTATACCCAAAATAATTGATTTGGAAAATATTAATAAAGGGTTTCTCAAATATGAATATAATATATTGTGTCTAGGTTATTTAACAACAGAACAAGAATTTTGTGTTTTTAATATTGAAAATGAAAGTAATAAAATAGTGGCTGAGAATGTATGCAATTTGTTGTACCAGGATTCAAAAAATGATATATTTATTGAAAAAGATAATTTTATTTATAAATTCATTTATAAAAATCATATGGAATATGAATTATTGAAAATCAATTATTCAAATATATTTGAATATAATATATATGAATATCAGAGAATTAATGAAACTATTATTATAACAACTGATGGATATCTTAAGAATTATAAAATAAAAGTCAACGAAAAGTATTCACAAAATGAAAAGATTTCGAGTGAAAGACTTTTGATAAAATACAACGAAAATATTTTCGATAAAAAATATGAAAGACTATTCGATAATCCAGAGCTAATTGGAAAGGGAGGGTTCGGAAAAGTTTATAAAGTCAAGAATATTACAGATAATGTATTATATGCAGTAAAAAGGATTGAAATTACAGGTAATTTATATTAAATAATTTTTCACTACATTTACATAGTAAGTGCAGTATATGTAATCGTTTCGCACCCACCCACCCACATCCCCCCGCCGCGGGATGCAGCGAATAAAATTTTTGAAATACAATCACATAGTGGGATAAAGCGAATAAAATTATTTCACTACATTTACATAGTTAAGTCTAGTACATTTAATCATTATGTTACCAATCTACCGGCCCACAAACCCACTCAACTGGCTCATTCACACAGACTACTTGACCAACCACACACCCTACATGTCTATCCACCCATTATACTTGTTAACCCACCTATTTTATCGAATGACCCAACCCTTTATCGGCTCACCCACTTACTCTACCAGCTCACCCACCCACTATATAGGCCTACCCACCCTATCTTTAGTTATAATTACCCATTCTGAATGCCAAACCTCCCACTCTACCGAATTCTTCACCAAATTTATAGATCCACCCACCCAATCTACAGGCTCATACACCCAATTTTCAAGCTCACCCATCCACCCTACTGGCCTATTAACCCATTCAACAGGCCCACTCACACATTCTACTGGCAAAACCATCCATTCTAATGGCCCATGAACCTATTTTTTAGGCAAAATCACCCACTTTACAGGTCAATCCACCCAATCTAAAGGCCTCCAACCATTCTGCAGCCCCACCCACTTATTCTACTTGCTAAACAACACAACCTAAAGAACCACCCACCGACTCTACTAGCTAACCCAATTATTCTCCCATCATATGGAACTTTATCCTTTTGATAGTAAAGTGGAAATTTCGCCTTTTTGATAGAAACGGAAGGAAGTGGTAGGCTGTGATATCCTTCTCTATTGACCAAACCTTTTGTTAATAATGAGGAAATTTCGTTTTTTTGATAGAAAAAGACAGGAGTGGTTGGCTTTGCTTTCATTGTCAATATCTCACATATCAAATTACAAAGTATAAAGAAAAAAAGGAACCCAAAATTGCATAGGAATCTTTTTAAAATGCTTGATTATATTTTAGCTGGGCTAAACTAAATTGCTATTATATTATATTGATAGAAGCTCGTAAATGTAGTGATTATAGGCTTTGCTTCAAACTTTGTTTAAGCAGTATATTATAATAAACTCTTATTTAGATGCATTTAGCAAGATATTAAATGTGTAAATGCTATTTACTTAATTCCAATTGTAATATTTTTGAAGTATGTGTTTATTTTAAAATTTTTATTGTATTTTAGATCATTTAAAAGTGACGTTAAAAGAAATATCATTTCTATCAAAATTAAGTGACTCTTACGTCGTAAAACACATCAATTCTTGGACTGAAGGAAAGTTTGTCGACAAATGTTTTGTAACATTTCTTTACATTCAAATGGAATTCTGTTCATTAAATTTACAGCAATTAATGAATTCAATCAAATCTTTGAATGAAAAATTCAAAACTATTCAATTCTATATTCGGACTAAAATTTTCATTGAATTGATTGAATGTCTCAATCATTTACATACTTCGAGCCCTCCTATACTTCACAGAGATCTCAAACCAGAAAATGTCTTGATTAGTGATGGAAGAAATGGAAGATTTTTAAAGTTATGTGACTTTGGAGTAGTACCCCTACGTTTGGTACTCAATTTGACCGTTGGAATTTTCAACAATGAAATTGAAATTCAAATTTTTGATTGTCAAAGCGGGTGACATTACAAACCTGAGAATTCATTGTTGACAAACCACGTGACATGCTAAACAAATCTAATTATCATCTCGTGGTAACCAGAGGTATATCAATCCTAAGTATAAACCTAAGCTTAATCCTATGTCTTTACCTAACCTCAAACCTAAGTCTTAACCCAAGCTTTAGCCTATTGCTATGTTAACCTATCCATATTAGAATATTATTTCTATAATAAACATTTGATCCAACGGTTCCATAGCTTAAGAACAAAAATTTTTAAAATTTATTTGTTAAATTTTTCATTATTTATTCTATAGTGAAATATAGCGAGTAAAATTTTTTAAATTATTTTAATTGTTGTAATGGATTTATCCATTACATACTATAGACTATTGTCTAACCTAAGTTTAACTTTACCCCTTAACCCCTATAAAAAATTTATATGCAACGGTTTTTTAAAAATTAAGTATAATCCAACGGTTTTCCTAAACTAAGCAAAAACTTAACTCTGCCCCTCCAAAGAATTTTTTCAACGGTTTTACTTAACCCAAGTTTTAATCCAACCGTTTTCCAAACCTAAGCTTTAATCCAACGGTTTTTTTAACCAAAGCTTAAGTCTAACGGTTTTTCTGACATAAGCTTAAACCTAAGCTTAAGTCTAACGGTTTTCTAACCTAAGCTTAAGTCTAACGGGTTTTTCTAACCTAAGCTTAAGTCTAACGGGTTTTCCAACGGTTTTTTTTCTAACCTAAGTTTCAATCCAACGGTTTTTCTAAACTAAGCTTAAGTCAAACGGTTTTTCTAACCTAAGATTTTTTCCAACGGTTTTTCTAAAAGTTTCAAACCAAAGGGTTATCTAAAAATAAGTCAAAAGTCACGCTCTCCTAATCCATTGTTAACTGAAAAAGCTCGTGAAAAAATTTCATTGTTCAGAAGAGTATTTAAAGGATTGAAACACAGAACTCCTCGCATTTGCATCCAAACTTTCAAACTGTGCACATCAACTTTTATTACTATTATTTTCATTGCTTTCATT
>JAQFZM010003765.1:0-10540 GCA_034695785.1 Galumna obvia
AGCTCGACCAACTCTGCCTAGAAGGTGCCCCCTAGTATCCCCTTGCCGATCCCTGCTTAATCATATTTTGAAAGAAATGGTGAATTTCATTTATACCTGGATGATAGTGTCAGGTAATAGAGTATATTTATAATTAAATCAAAAGCCAATTATTAAGAATTTAATAATTATTACTATTTATTTGTTCAGAAAAAAGAATGAAATTTGAAATAATTTCAATAATTATTTAATAATTGGTTTAATGTGAAAACAAATCAATGTTTTAAACATTTATTACTTAAAATATATTAAAAACTCATTCACTTAATTCAATGAAATAAGAGTTAATAAAACAAAACAAAAAAAGTTAATGTTTTGAGTAAATAATTGAATGTCAAACTTGTAAAGTACTAATCCTTTGGAGCACATTATCGATATCACAACTCGAAGCCGTAGCCATCGATGGGTTCTGTTCCAGTGGTTTAAGAGTTGTCGACGACTGATATTGAATGAAAGGATTGGTAGCGGAACAGAGGCTGAGATCGTCCAAAGACTTTGAGCGTATTAACAGTAATCCTTGTGTTGAGGTCATCGGTTGTGAACTGAATAGCACTGAGCAGTTATTGGATGAGGTCTGACACGTCTGAGACATAAGTCTTTCATTAATTGCATTCAACGGAACGAATGAAGTGTTGAGTAAAAGTGAGCTCAGGTCACACTTCGATGGAGAAGTAGGGTTTGACTTCACTTTGACTGGAGATCCAGTTGTGGTACCGCTAAGGTTTTCCTTTTCACAAACTAAACGCGAATATTTGGGCGGAGTTTGACTCCGAAATGAGGAACAGACCACTGATGTTGAGTAAAGTTTACCAGAATTTGAGTCTAAGAGTTCTTCAATTGGGGACTCGGGATGTGATCTTAACTGAAGAGAAAAGCGTCGGGGCTTACAATAAGGTCTATACATATTGACCTTTGGTTTCGATACTCGACGGACAACTCGAGGATAATCTATTGAAGAAGATATTGAACTCATCGATACATCAGAGCCATCACTAAACGAATCCCACGATTCTGAAGATGACATCGTGGCTGACATCGAAGACGATGAAAATGAAGAAGAGATCGAAGACGACGACGTCGATGAAGAGGTCGAACAAACAGAACCTGAAGTCCGGTATTTGTTTTTATTGTTTTTTCTGGCGAACAATTGTTGTCGAAGAACTGCATGTCTTTGGTTTAGATGTGATAATTCGTTTAACGCGTCGTCTAATATATCTTCAGAACAAGTGCTGACACAACGAACCAGTTTTCGAGACATTCTTTCAGATCAATGAAGAAGTTTTTATTTAATTCAATTCTTAATTCAATTCACTTCAGTTCTAAAGACTCTAAAGTTTTGGTCGAAGACATTGTTGTCAACGGATTTTATTAAACAATTAATGGTTTAAATTATTTCAAAATAATTGTCTCTTTAAAAGTGATGACAAAAAGGAGAAAAAAACAAAACAAAATAATAAGTGAATTCTCTTAAGAGAACTCAAAACAAAAACATTAGAAACAGATTTAAATGAAATTGAATTGAAGTGAAATCAAAATAAACGGATTATTCACTTTAAGAAGTGATGATCGGATCAATTATGAGTATTAAAGATGTGATTGTTTGACATTTAAAGACATGACTTCAATGTTTGTTGATCTCACCATTGAATAAAGTGGTGAGAATAGAGTCAAATCAAATGTGGACAAACCCTAACATTCAATGAAAGACTGACACTCACTGACTCATACTCTCCAACACTCTCTCCTTCACTCATATATTCTGTACGTTATCTTTGGTGAGCTCTCACGCTGTCAGACATTAAGGAGACATACATTACTCAATGGCAGTGCTCTGACTTTTGAGGCATCAGTTTGTTATTGATTGCACTCATATTACATGTAATACTGATAGAACCCGATTTTGGTCAATGAATGCTCTTCTAAATAATTGACTAAAACTGACAATGAGTTCATGTAATTAATAGCGAATAATTGAAATTTTTACTAAGAATTTTGATTTTCAGTAATACCTTTACTATTAAATATTCTCTAATTCTATTCAAATAAGGAATTATTATTTGTATTCATTTAGAATCAAATATTTATCAAAATTCTTGAACACATTGTAGTTATTCTTCTGCCAAATATTGGGGCTTTACTTTACTTTAATCATTAATTTATTGATCATTAATTAATTAGATTTTAATTCCGGTTTTTATCATAAGCCTTAACTCTTCTTATACTTTTGGGAATTCCCGATATTTTTCATCTCTAGTTATGAATTTGTTTTCATTTATTTTAATGAATGAATGAATGAATAGAAGTTTTTGATATTTTCGTTTGTTTCATACACTCGAGTGCAAAACCCACTTTAATTGATTTTTGGCCATAAAATCTCTCTTTAGTTATATCAAAATTATTTTTTAACTGCAATTATGGTTTTGTCTATAATTTATATATTTTTGAAAACAATTACAATATCTTGATTATTTTTAATAAAATTGCATAAAATAGGTCAGTATTGATAACTCAAAAAGTAATCAATATAGAAAATTGTTTTAAATCTAATTTTAAGCTTTATTAAAAATAAGTCGACCCCTGTTTCGGCATTTTTCTAATATCTCAAAAAATGACAAAATCAAAAAAATTCATAAAATTTTTGATAATTACCTAGGCATTTTTGAGCAAATTACCTTGCCGATTTTTTTGTAAACTTAATCTGATACTAAAATCATCAAGTTCTATAAGATATATGAAAATGAGCCAGTTATATCAAAGGTTTTAAATATTATTAGTAATTTCATGAATTTGTATGAAAACTATTTAAGGATTTTGATCATAACATCAATATAACAATTATGAATAAATTTGTATTGGAAATTACATCAAGCTTGATTATTTTAAATTCCTTCAGTGTAATGGGCTCATTTTCATATATTTTATAGAACTTGAAGATCTTAGTGTATGATTCAATTTTGAATGAAATCGGCAGGATAATTTGTATAAAAATGCCCAGGAAAATTTCAAAATTTTTACGAATTTTCTTGGATATTTTGTGATTTTTTGAGATATTCGAAAAATCCCAAAACAGGTGTCGGCTTATTTTTAATGTAGTTTAAAATGAGATATATTACAATTTTATAGCTTTGTTTTTTTTAATTTATTGATGTTGACCAATTTTATGAAATTTTATTAAAAATAACCAAGTTAATGTAATATTTTTAAAAATATATGTAAATTATAGACAAAACCATAGTTGAAGTTAAAAAATAATTTTGATCTAGCTTATGGGAGAGATTTTATAGCCAAAAATCAATTAAAGTGGGTTTTGCACTCGAGTGTATATATGGGATGTTTATATGGAATGACGTCAAACAATAATAATAGTGAAGCAGTTGGAGGTCAGTGTTAACGCATTTTTTACTATAGAATCTATTGGTGTAGAGTCAGTACAATAGAATAGAATCTATACTATAGATTCTTTACAATACTATACAATCATTGAATTAAACACTTATAAAGAGTAAAACTTTTGGATGAGATTTTAGAGTCGTTTATTTTCTAAACATTTGAATTTTGTTTGGAGTCTTTAACTTTATTTGAAAAATAAATCTTTTAAGTGATTAAACTGAAATGAAAGCTATGATTCTATTATTTCCCATAATATTTGTGTCAAATTAACAACACTTCTAAACTTTTAGATAATGAGAGCTCAAGAAATATAGTATTTATTATTATTTAAAAGAGTTGTGAACTTTTGTAAAAATGTATTTAATTTATTTAATCTATTGTTATGACAGATATAGAGAAAATTTATTGAAAATTACAAAATAAAGTTAACTCTCTCCTATCTTAAACTCTTATAACTTGAATTTAAGTCTATCTTGAATTGAATTTGTAAGACCCGATTCACTCCCATTGAAGCCCTATTAAAAATTTTCTCCTATCTTGAACCTTTTAACTTGTATCTAAAATTCTGGTCCCATAAGCTATTGTGTGCATCTCTTAACTTGAATTTTGCCAAAACTGCAAATTGATATAAAATTCTTAAAAATAATTTATAAAATGATTTTGTCAAAAATGCCTCAAAAAATAAATTTTAAAAAATAAATTCCATATAATTATAATCAATAAATATAACTAAATTAGTTAATTAATTCAAATTATTATTACTATTTTTTCGTATTATTCATTAATTTAAATACTTTAATCACTTTTTCTATTTTGAAATATATCTATATTGAATTCATAATTCTGGTCACAACCGAATCAAGATAGGAGAGTTAACCAGGGATGGCGAAAGGGGGGGTATTCCGGAATACCCCCCTAGAAGGCAAAATTTCCAAAATACCCCCCTAGGAGTTTGGGACCCCTAACATTAGCGTCTATGGACAGACACTAGGTCTGTTGGCATTTTATTTGTCTAGGGTATGGTATTTTGCCAAAATACCCCCCTAGGACTCGGTCCTTTCGCCATCCCTGCTTAAAATGTTTTTAATTTATCTCAAAATTGCCAAGATAAATGTTAGGATTTGAGAAAAGCATTCAAATTATATAACTCTCGCTATAATTAATTATTATTTAATAAAACGAATTGAAAAAACTCACTTTTGTTTTATTAATTAACATGGTTCGCGCCAATAAAGATCAAGCTAAATACATGTGATTTGAATAAGTACTAACTATTACCATACAAAAACGTCACAAATTGAGCCCTCACTCTACTATTCTTTTAAATTATATTTTGACGTTATTGACTCCCATTCTGCCTCCAAATCCCTGACCCTTAATTGCCTCGATTAGAGGTTTGTTTTAATTAAATTTAAATTAATTAAAAACTTTTTTTTATCCATCGCTGAATCGGTCCAAAAGTGAAGACTAGAAGTAAATCTGTTAAAAAAATTAATAATTAATTGATTTTATTTACAAATAAATTGAATTAAAAGTAACTAAAAGTTAAAATCAAATACCTCTTGTAATGATTTGACTTCAATCGATGACTAATTGTTGTTTTGCGCCAAAATTATAATTAGTTTTAGTTGTTGTGAACGAGAGGACAATAGTTGTGCTTTGTTTCGATAGTTTGTTTTTTAATTAAAAGTAATTAATTAATTAATTATAATCTAATATATTTGAGTAAACCTTAATTACCTCTGAAGCTAATTGACGCGATACACGTTAAGTGTTAAAACAACTGCATCGAAAAACTTAATGATTTAATTGTTATTTTTTTTAAAAGAATGAATAAATTCTATTTACATTAATTTAATAACGATATAAAAACAACCATGGCCAACCTAAAGGGGTATTAGGGGATAATTCTGAAAATCTCGACAGATCTAGTATTTGTCCATAGACGTAATGTCAATGTTACATGTGTATGCTACCAAGCTTCAGCAAGTATTTTGTAAATTTGTTCGTCTTTTGGACCCCCCCCTCCTATTGGCCATTCCTGATAATAGAGCACTTCATTATGTAATATAACGATAAACTCTAAATTATTTTATAAAGTAGACAATCATTAATTTTAATAATTTTGGTTTCGAATAAGTAAAGTTTTCATTTAAAATTAAATAGATGATTTATTATTGTATATTAAATTAGAAATTATTATATAAATTTAATATTATATCTACAGTAGAAGTTGTGTGTTATGTGTCTGTCTGTTATGAATATCTATGTCTTATGAACATAAACTGATAGATTGGTTGGTTTGCTATACCTTTTAATGTTAAATTTTTTGTCTGTTATGAAGTTTGGTGTTTTGAATATCTGTTTGTTATGAATAAATTTCATAGCATTTATATCACAAAAATCTGTATGTTATGTATTTTAATGCAAAGTCTGACACAAAACAATAAATATCGAGTTACCGATTATTGCATATAAAAATAATACTTTATTTTTTCTCATTTTTTAAGTTAAAAATATTTATTATTTAAAATTAAATTAAGTAAATAAAATGACCAAAAAAGGCAATCAGTTGATTCAAAAACTAAAATCTTGGATAACGTCAATCAAATATCAATTAAATCGATATAATCAGACAAAATAACTAATTATTATAGTAAAATATATTATTAACTGATAGTAATAGATTTTGTTGTCTAATAATAAAATGAATAAAAATAGTCTTTTTTGCCTGCTATTGTGTGTTATGAACAAATTTCCTTGGCATCTGCCCATTCATAACAGACAGCTTCTACTGTATATAGAATCCCAAATCGGTTGAGTAAGATATCGGTTTTGTTAATTAATCGATTGGGTGTACTAACTTAACATCATCATCATTATCATGGTACTTTACATAACCGATTGGTGACTCCTTTTATAATTAAGAGTTGAATTTAGTGAAATCGACAAATATTTGGAAAATGTCAAAACAATATTTTTATGTCGTTCTAAAGTTTTGGAGTCTCACAAAATGTATGTCAAATGATGTCCAATCAATTTAAAGTAATGTTAAAAATGGATGACAAACGAAATATTCTTCTATCATTTAAATGTCAAAATTTATGTTTTTCAGTGAAAGAAATCTTAAATTGTTTTTAAGCCTTTGTTAAAATATATATCAATTATAAAATAATCCTCTTTTGTTGTGTATTATTAATGAATTTTTAAAATGTGAAACAAATTTTAAAATTAAGATTTTTTTGTTGTGAAGATGTAAATGACATTTTCTTGGAAAATCGTTATAATTAAATGTAACTAGGAGGTTTCTAATTGATAAATGAGAATTTTTTACAAATTGTCAGACATGTCTGTTTATTACCAAGTTAAGTACTTGATTCATTAAAACAAAAGGTTTTCAAGGTATATACCTTAATTATTTAACTTAAGCATTTTAACAGCACACTTGAAATAAAACCTTGCTTAATTAGCAACAGTTAGATTTCTAATCTCAGAAGTCAAAAGTGAAAGGTCATTATTCTTAATAAATCCCTCTAATTGATGATCTTGGATATACTTAGCTTTTAATAGATCAATAATTTGGTTTATAACGAACTTCTTTAAAGAAATAAATGACTTTACTTTAAAAGTCCGGACATTTATTCCAAACTCTTTTAAAAGATTAGTTTTATAAAGAATATAAGACTAACTTTTCATTAGTCTTATTATAGGACTCTTATATTATATGAATGAGTACTCAATTCATAAGAACCAATGTTTTCATTGAAAGTGTCTTAAGAAAGTGTCTGTTTACTTTTCTAAAGAAATGTATTGATTCAATACTAAAACCGGAATTATATAAAGAGGTTTCACTTATTTTTAATTTGATTTCTAAGAATAATCGCTTAAACTTTAAATGAATACACTTTTTGATAATACATTTATTTTGAATTACATTAAATTATAATTTGTTTGAATTGCATAGAAAATTAACCAAGCTAAAATAAAAATGTTTGTTGATAATTTGAATTTGAACATTGATGGATGATATAAGTTATTGTTGTTTCGGCGCATCACTTAACCCATTAAAAGAGTTTTAATTGGTTTAAGATGAAATGCTTTATACATTTGTAAAGCAATTGAATAATGATTTTAATCTTTGTTTGAAGTCGTCGTTTAGCCACAGATATATAAATGGGTTATAACTGAAATGAAAATTTTAGATAAATAAGTTTAGATAGTTTACATTTAAGAAAATGAATTCTATACTATGTTTTGGTGATAATAATTTTTAATTAATTTATAAATCGATATATTTATTAAATTCTATTAAAATTCAATTTTATTATCATTTATTTAATTATTGATTAAAACTACTTAACCAAACATAAGAGCAAAAGTCTGTCCCATTTTTGCACTTTAGTCTTGAGTTCTTTAATTAGGTTTTAGTTAAGGGTTTGGGACATCTCATTCATACATATTTTAATTCCTATTAGTGGTGGGTAATCTTCAAATAACTCGTCTTTTGTAATAACCTTAATATAACGATTAATCTATTATAATATTGAAAGAATGGTCTAGGTACTATACTCTAATAACTAGAATAGACTAGACTAGATTCAAGTTACATTTTCTAAGAAATAGCTAGTAATACCAATTTCTTTTATTATATTTATTGCGTAATTATTAATTAAATAACATCATTATTGATCTGGTACTTAATTTGATCTTAGTATTTCTGGAACAGATGGATTTTATTATGTCTCAGGTGATAAGATAGAGATTTTCTTAATATTCTGTCCTTTTTTTATTAATTATATTTCCGAGTACTTTCCAGACAACTTCAAATAAATCTTAATTTATATCTTAATTTAATATTATATTTATCAAGGAAATTCTTAATTAAATTTATTACTTATATAATGGTTAATTTTTTTCATTTTTTAAGTTCAGGGTTTATTTATTTTTTCCTGAAATTTATTTAATATAATATTAAGATTTATTAACATTTTGCTATTTTTTGCATAAAATTTGCGTACTTATTGTTAAAAGATTTTTTAAATTATTTTTTTATCTAGGAGATATTTAGTAATAAATTAATATTCAATTATTACATTCTTTTAACCAATTTTCCCAAACTTTTAATCTAATTATATATAATAGATGTAAATTAATATTTAAAATTAATTAATTAAGAAACCAAGACCAATTTACCAGTAAATAATAATTAATTTATAATCTTTATTTACTATTAATTCTTAACTATCATAACTTAAATTATAAGAAATATAACTTAACTTTTTGTAAATTTTTCAAATTTTTGATTTAATAATTAAATTATATAATACATACCAAACACTACTCATTGCTAACCAATGGGTTGCGATAAAATACATGGAGTTATAAGTGATTACTTCAAAATCTGTTAACATATGAAAAACATTGAGTGGAAGCCAACAGATCGCGAAGACGAGGACAACCATAAAAAGCATATGAATTCTCTTTCGTTTTCTACGCGTTAGTGATATCCGTTGTACTTCACTGATAGTACCGACAATTTTTTTATGGTATAAAAAACAGGAGATTCTTATATAACAAGTGTTTGTTAACACAATTGGAATCAGATATTGACTGAGAAAAGCCAATAAAGTCATCCATTGCCGGAATTCCTGTTTCGGTTCGGGATATTCTAATAGACATCTAATGATTTCGGTCTTCACTTCCTGTATCTCAACTACGCGATGGTATATTCCGTGCGGTATTGAAAAGAAGGCCGACGACAACCATATAATAATAAGTATTCTTCCGAAGGGCAACAAATGTCCAAAACAAGTGTCCGTCAGATGTTTGTTATGACAAATACTTTTATATCTTTCGATAGCGATAAACATCATTGTAAGGGACGAACAGTGAACTGACACCGATTGTATAAAAGGCACAAAAACACAAACCACAGAACCAAAAGGCCAGTTATCTAAGAGAACAAAGCGGGCGATTTTGAACGGTATGTTTAGAAGAGTCATTAGTAGATCACTTATGGCTAAATTGATAATCAATGTGTTGGTCATTGTTGACGATTTGTTCCGATCTTTACTTAATAAGACTTTACAAACCAAAAGGTTTCCCACAAAAGAGACGAATACTATCACTGAATAACTAATTATTAAAAGAAGATTCCGATTGTCTTCATTCGTTTCGCTATTTTCATCGATTTTAGCCAAAGTTGTTAAAAAATCGAGGAATGTCTTATTAGAAGTTCCGTCAATTGGAAAACTCATTTCTCAGTGATATTCTAAACCTGTAAACTTTGAGTTAATTATTTAGTGAGAACTCAATTCCTTCAATTTCTTCTATTTATTCTTTTGAATTACAAGAGAGTATATAAACTTTAATTATATCTGAGTTATAATTAACTCTATTATCGACTTTAAAGTAATTATTAAAGTTTTGTCTAAAGAAATTAGAGATAAATTCTATGAAAAGAGAACTTCTTTGAGGTTTAGACCTAAACTGATGAAGAGTTGAGTCAAATATTGATCCTTACATATAAAGGCTAACTTTCACTACATATGCGCTAAACAACAAGTTTTAAGCCTCGTTTCAACTTATTTATAAACATTTAGTTTTAATGTTAACGCATTTCTTATATTTAGAGAAATTATTTAATAGTATTTCTAATATTTTCTTCAAGAAATTAAGCCAATTATTAAATAAAGCGGACGCTAACAATCTTTGCTAAAAGCCTTTTCACAATACTAGAATCCAATACACAAAACAAGTAACAGAAAAAATTCCAAATCATCTGTAAGTTTCGAATAAGTTTCTATAAAATTTCTCTCAATATATTCAGTGCCATTTCTATAATAAATTTAAATTTAGAGAACATCGAGTAGTTTTTGGAACAATATTTTAATATTCTTAAATACTATTACCAAGTTCATATAAAAAGTAATCTTTAATGATCATTTAAATGTTAAACATTTCACCTTTGCTGTACGTTGTACATCAGTCTCTATTATAATCTCTATTGTAAAAAGAAAATACAGTGGATTTCCATCTAATTAACTAATTGGGAAATCAAAAACAGTTAATAACATCGGTCAGTTAATAAGATAGGTCATTTTGTTTTTAT
>JAQFZM010003766.1:0-10539 GCA_034695785.1 Galumna obvia
TCGTATGATTTTAATATATTTTTAAATCAATATTTATATTAAAAGAAATATAAATTTTGTTTATCGAAAGTTTTTAAAATTGTTTTTAACTCAAATTGAAATATAATATTTGATAAATAAGATATGTTAAAGCGAATAACTATTAATCTTTTTAAATGTGAAGTAAATATTATAAAGTCATCATTTATAAATGAAAATTGTATTTATGATGTGGTTGGCATTAATAAATCTAAAGAGTGATATAATTTCTTTAATGCCATAAATAAGTTGATTCTCAAAATTTTTATAAAACTCATTTAAAATATGTTTCAATTAATAATCAAAACGAATCAGATTGGTATTCAGAATGTGATGACTAAAACTTTAAATACTGTATTTAAATTTATTTGAATTAAACACAATTGTTTCAAAGTACTAAAGTTGTGCACATTTGGGCCCATTTCACACGTCATTTATTGGGTTTAACGCCCTTCTATTTGCCTGTCCGTCAATTATTATATATTAAAAGATATTTCTTTAAATTTGTTGGGAGGTATAGTAAAATTATTTTATTATTTCTAAGAGTAAATTGTAATTTGATAATTAATGCTAAAAAATACTATTTCTATCCTTATATCTTTTTAAAATAAGGCAAAATATCAAATTTATACATTTGTTATTCGAAATTAAAAAGGTATTTTTCTTTAATTTTTTAATTTTATTGTAATTAACTTAAATCTATAAATGCATTAAACATTGTCTATTTATTTAAATTATTAATAATTGTTATTCACAAAATAAATACTTAAAATATAAGGATGTTATTTATTTTTTCATTTATATAATAATAAAATTTCAAATCATAACTCAATAATAAAAGTAACTATAAATCATATTTATTTTTTATTTCAATTAATTTTTAAATTATTTATTCTAAAATATTAACTTTTATTAAAATTTTATTAAAAATGAAAAAAGAAAGATTATCAAAAATGACACTTAGTTAATATGATATAAATTAGAATGTCTAAATTATTATTATAATATAGTCAATATTTAATAAAACTGTAATTTATACTCTAAATAATTTTAGAAATAAACAAAATATAGAAAATAGTTTTTTGGAGCTGCTGCGTTTGTTGGATTAATTTTGCAAGTTTAAATTTATAATATAAACAAAATTATTAACCAATACCTACTATATTTTAGAAAATTTCGAAATTTGAAATTTTATTCAATTATTTAATTCTGATTGAAAATGATTTTTATAAAATAATTTCCTCAATTTTAATTAAACGTTTTAAACTACATTGGATTTTTGTTTAGTATACCTATGTTAAATATGTTTTGTTTTTTATTAGTCATTATGAAACAATTCGATGAATATATGGATTTCTTAAAACTATTATTGAAATGTAAATAAAAGTTTGTATATTTTTTATGTTTTATAATTTAAAAAATGAAATAAATGAAAATTAAATGAAAAATAAATGAAAAAAATAAATAGTTTTTTCTCACTTAATAGGGAACTTCTCGGACATGTTCATGGAATTTAAAGAAAATAAAGACATGGTTAAATTATTTAAATAAGCTGATTACGAATCTGAAGTTAAAATTTGCGTATGGCTATATTAAGGTCGAGAAATCCATTACCAAAATCATTAATAGATTTATCAAATAGCTTTAAGAAGAAAGCTATTTTTTAAACTTTAGCAAAATGATTAGCAATAGTAATACATGATGAGTAAAGTCAAATTTATATCATATATTAAAGGTTTTAATTTATTTGTTATATAAATGAACTTCAATATAAAAAATGAGTGAAACATATATTTTTATCACAAAATGAACAAGTTATGAAACTTTCTCTTATAATTTTGTATTCCACAGAATATATTAAAACTATTTAAGCATGATACAAAATAGATTTAAGTATCATTTAAGAATATACCATTATCATAGATAAATGTAGTTGAAACTGTTTTAAAATCTGTTTATCCGTTCAAAAACTATCAAGGTATAAGTTATTCGGGGTAGTTGTGTCCATAACTTTATGTGTACATCATCCATTTTAGTTTATTAATATTTGAATGACTTTCTTTGTGAATAATATTTTGAACTGTTTTGAATGTAAATTTAGGTCCAATCCATTAAAAAAATTACTTTTCGCCTAAGATTTAAAAAATATTTCCACTGATTTTATTTGAAAATTATCTTCTATTTCATTCAAAGCCTTATGCTTTATCTTCAAGTATTTTGTTCCAAAACGGGTGAGATATAAGAAGAATAAGATATTTCGAATTGCATGAACTAGTTAAGGAGAGTGTCCGACGCCAGGAGGTTGGTAATGTAAAGCATATAAAAATACGCCCTTTATGCAAAACACTCATAGAGAATGCATGGAAAAGAGAGATATAAATCTTTAAACTCTGCTAGTTAAAATGAGGCAGTTTGTCGCTATCTATAATTTTTACTTTAGTAATAAATTATTATTCTCTATCATATTTTTTAAAAAAAATGCCAGAATTTTACAGATATTTTTGTGTTTAAAAGTATAAGTTTTAATGCATTTGACTACTCGGCATTGCATGTAATAAACGCAGTGAAGGGTAATTAAGACATTGTCGGACATACTCTTTATGCTCTTCTTCATTGAGCGCTCAACATTCGACCTATATCCGGCTGTAAATTTTGTCCGAATCAGCGCTTTGTTTATAAATGCGATTCTTATATAATTTGTTTAATAGTAGAGATAACAGTCAGTGGCTATCATTCTATAAGTACCTGTCGTATGGATGATGTTCGAAGAAAAGATACTGTCGAAGACATGACTATGTTAGTTGGCAAAACCTTGATTACTTTTGACTGTTTTATTATATTTTCAAGCTTGTTTCACTAAAATGATCTAGGATGATGGTATTTTCATAAAAGATTAACATAATTAAGATTGGATCAAGATAAACCTAATTTTATCTATATTGTTTAAATTTAGCGTCTTTATTATAGGTTTAATCAATATATGCCCGCCAATAAAATTGCTTCAATTAAGTTCCTTTATTTAAAAATCACAAAATATTTTGGATTTTATTTCTTTCAGATTTCTATAAAGGTACCCCATAGATATTTCTACTAAAATCCTAAATATTGAAATTACAATAAGTTTTTTATTTCTCAAACGATCTTATTGATCTTGGTATTTTATCAAAAAGCATTTAGTCCTCTCTATTGATTAAATAAAAAATAGACCATGTTACAAAAAAATAAGTTTAAATTTTTGAAAAACTAAATTTTTGTTTGATCATCACAAAAATTATATTTGCTTAAAAAATATTTCTTTTTGTTAATAGTTTTATAAAATAACACTATTCTAGATTATTTTATTGAAAACCGCATTTAAATCTAACAATCAATTCAAAAGTAAATAAAGTTTTTCTAACGCACATAGTTATGTCCTCGACTTTATTGTAGTCGACTCCCGACTTCGAGTCAAAGGTATTAATAGTCTTCGTATTTGTGACGCCTCTATTATGCCATTAGTGCCAAACGCCACCACAAATGCTGTATCAATTATGATCGGTAAGAAGTGCGAACAAATGGTCAAATTGGATAACCATATGAATACCATGCTATATGAATAAAAATATTTCTTTGATAAAAAAAATACTTTAACTTAATTATTTTGTTGAATTAGAAAACAATTTATCATTTCTCCAAATAAATAATTAGAATAATTTAAAAATAAATTATAAATATTTATGTTATATTTATATTATACAATTTTTATTGTGTATCACGTATTTAGTACTTTTATAACCAAAAATAAAGACTTTATAAACCCGAAAAGATATTTTAAAAAGGATAGTATAATTATTATATGTTCCAGAATATATTTACAGTTTTGAACAATATTTTTAATTTTCTAAATTTAAAAAAAATATTTAATGTTTTTACTTATTTTGTTAAGCATGACCCTATTTTAAAAAAATTCTATTGATTTTTACAATAATTAAATTGATATCCAACAATTTCAGTTACCACTTAATTATTTCAATTACATATAATAAGATAATACAAGGTATATATTTTATTTTATACAGTAAACTCTGTCTGTCATGAAGAGTCAGATGCCATGGAAATCTGTTCATAACACACAGTTGTTCATAAAAGACAAAATGTCACATTTTGAATTTTTTTAAATAGTTATCAAAATCTGTTACAATATAAATAAAAATATTATATTTTATTAAAAAGATTAGTAATTTTGTCTGTTTTGAACGATTCAATTGATAAGTGGCTAAAAAATGTTTAAATTATTAGATTTGACTTCATATAAACATAGAATAACTCTTTATCGATGTCTTAAAATTTGGAATTCTTAGTTTTTTTACTTTAACTTTTTAAAAAATTGAAAAATTCATTTTTAAATTTTAATTTTTAGTTTATTGCCTCAAATATGATATAATTAATTAAATTTGAATTAATAGCATGCATAAATGAAAGAAAACATTGTATAAAACTACCTTGTATACATTTATCTGCCATTTTAAAAGTACCCCTTATACCCTCTCTCGAGAGAAAAGTAGGCAAAAATAACATTACACTCAGTAAATTTGAGCATGGCCATCCCAATAAAAATAATATTAATAATAATGATAAATTTCAAAATAATTTGTTTCATACTTTACAGTTTTTATTAATAACAGACAGATTTTGATGCTATAAATGCTGTGAAATCTATTCATAACACACAACACACGACTTCATAACAGACAATATTTTTAACATTAAAAGGTATAGCGAGTCCTCCAATCTATCAATTTTTGTTCATAAGATACAGAGATTCATAACAGACAACTTCATAACCAACAGAGTATACTGTATATCGTTTACTTCCCCCAAAGGTTTTTAAACTTTATTTTTGTCAAATATTTGCATCAATTTTGCAAAATCATCTTCAGCCATATACTTAATATTAGTTTCAATTTTATTGATTACTTCGTCAATTATTGAAATGCTTTCACTTAGAGACAGTTTTGCTGAATTCAATTTAATAATTGCTTCATGAATTCAGTCAAAGTTAGCTAAAATAAATGTTACATCAATTTTCAGATTTTGTTCTTCAGAATCGGTGAGATCTTTTAATTCACTTATGTATACACTTTCATCACTGTTTAGTTCTTCAATAACTTTATTGAAAGAATAATAATTTAAGGCAAAATAATCAACTGCACTAATCCATGTTCCCAATCTTGTAGGCACAGCTTCGGGAGGAAGTGGTGTGCCGAGAAGGATTCGTTTAAATATTTCAACCCTATTTGGGGATTTCAGCAATATTTTTTTAGCACAGGCCACAAATCTTTGGACTTTTTGTAGCGTTTCATTAAATTTTGAGACATGTTGTGCAGTCCGTGAGCCACACATGCTTTGTAAGTGAGTTGAGGATATGTTTGCATCAAAGGTTTTCCGGCGGCTTTCATATAATGAGCCGCATCTGTAATCAAAATTAAAAAATATCGTATTTAATGCAATCCGACCATAACCTTTTGAGTGAATCGATCATAACTTGAGTTAATGTAAAATTGTCGGCTCTTTCGACAAATTTACACTCAATTAGAAACTTTTTGCATTGATTTTGATCTGAATTTTATGAAATGATTATTACATTAACAACTTTTCGTTTCTTAGATTCTTCGGTTTCGTCAATTTGCAACCAAATATATTCATCTTTAAATTTTTCTTGTATTCGTTTGATTGTTCTTTGGTATAATGATTCTAGAAAATATTTTCTAATTGTTGTTTCACTTATAAGATCAAACTTTACGTACTTTTCAAAAATATTTTGTATCCAGGTTTAGAAATGCGATCAAATAGTATATTAGAAGAAAATAAGAACTCAGAGAAATTGGTTTTGAAATCAGTTTGTGTTTCAGTCAATAAATTTTGAGCTGATATTAGTTTTGTTGTAATGTTTGTTGAAAGACTTGTTGGCTTTTTTCGATGTTTTTCTGAATTCAAATGTTGATTGAGATGTGATTTTTTACCGCAATTGGCCACCACATAACAAAATTGGCAGTAAAGTACAATTTTTTTAGTCTTGTCATCAAAATGTATTGACAGCACACCATTGCTTTCTTTTTCATCTTTTCATTTTTGTTAACTCTGGCACTATAGATTAAGGAATTTTAAATGGAATCTATTAATTATTTTTTAAACTAATAATCGAATTCTTATAAAACGCGTGTTTTATATAGGAAATTTAACTAAAATTATAGGTAATTATAAATATTTAAAATTTTTTTTGCGGATATAAATACGTGATTTCACCATGATCAGTCCTTGATATCTTGTTTAAGAGTTGTCACACTATTTATCTTTTAAAATTAACTTGTTTATTTGAAATTACCTCTTAAATTGTTAAAAATGATAAAACTATCAAGTTAATATTAATTAAACAAAATTTGTTATAAAAAACTATAATTTTTTCTAAGTTTATTTTTGTTATATCCTTTAAATATATTTATATAATAATGGAAAAACTAAAAAATGCTTATATTTTATCTAAAAAATAATCTAGATTACTTAATAATTAACAAAAAAAATTCATTAAGATTCAATTTAAAGTGATTTTTAAAAAACAATTCATTTTTCCAAAAGATTTCAATTGAATGATCCAGCTCACAATCTAGAGTTAAATAAAACTTAATTAGAAGAAAATAATTAAAATTTTGAAAATATGTGAACATAAGATTTAAATGATTGAAATTTTGACATCTATTGGGTTTCACTTTTAATATTAAACTGTTTTCTGATTTTGAAAACTACTTTTGGTATATATTTTATGTTCTCATATATAGTATTGTTATGATAATCGAAAAGTTCGTATAGTTTATTAAATTCCTTACGTTTTTTAGACTAACATTTCTTTCAATTTTTTAAAATATAATACTAAGGCTTCTGTTGTTCAATTTAATCGGCTTTTCATAACTATTATGAACATTATATTCACATGAATTACAACCATGAAAGTATCACTCGAAGAACCCAAAAATTCTATTCTTACTCTTCCCATTTGCATTAAAGGAACAAAGTTCAGTTTAAGTATCTCCGGTTCACATACTTGAGTGAAGATAGGGTAGATACAGAGATTGACCGTCGTTTAGTTAAGGCTGGATATGTTTTGAGAGAGAGCTTAACCGTACGATTGTCTCGAAACGGGAGTTAAACAATGAAGCTAAGCTCTATGTTTTAAAACATTTGTTTTGCCCTAGACTTAACAATGTTCATGAAATTTGGGTAATGACTGATAGACTGCGTTTGCGGGTACATGTTATAGGATGACAAGGTATGAGATATCTCTGGAGAGTGGCAGGAGTTCGCAGAATGGATAAGATTAGGAACTCAATCTTTAGAGAATATTAAAATGTCGAGATGCTAATTCTTATGATCGAGAGATCGCAGTTAAGATGGTTTTTACATGTGTTGAGAATGCTATCAATGCTATACTCCCCCAAAGAGTTTATTTGGCTCAGCCAACCGGGAGCCAACCAGTAGACAGACCGCGCAAAAGATGGGGGAATGTAATCTGGGATCTTTGAGGGCGAGTCGGGGTTGCCTATGATAGGGTTCAGTCTTTTGCTATGAATTGTGATATGTAGAGGGCTAGGATTCCCGGCCTTTTGTCTCGACACAAATAAGATATAAGTGACATTAAAGAAATTGATTGATTGATTGTTTTATAAAGTTTAATCATAAAACGACCCGAAAAGCAATCAAATTATTATTACATCTATTTAGTCTATTAAATACACTCTAGTTTTAGTTTGTATATGAAAATGAACCTTTTATTTTTTCAAGATGATCAATAAATCTAATTAAAATAAACAACACCAAACAACTAATTTCGATATTGGTTATTAATATCAATTGCCATATTTCACATGAAGATTTACTCTTTGGAATAAGTTATAAATAATAATTATCTGTAAATAATATTTAATATTAATTATTTTTTATTAAATTTTATAAATTTTATTTAAAAAAATAAATTCAAGAATAATCAACAATACAAAATTTAGAAATTTTAATAAAAAAGAGATTATAAATATCTTTTTTGAAATTCAGTAAACTTGTAATAAAATAATGTCCGATTTTCCCTCTCCAATAAAAATAATATAAATAATTTTCTATAATTTATAAACAAAAAACAAAATTTTTACAATTTAACAACAAATTATTAATTAGTTAATTTAGCTTCATAATTTAAATTAACAAATAGATTTAAAATTTGAACCAAATAAAAAATATATTATATTAATTTTTTTATTAATTTTTTTAAAATAAATATAATTTGTAATAATACATCAAGATATAACATGAACTTCCACTTTTCTCTTATTTCCTTGGTATTGTCAATGGTAAACTTCACGAATCCAATAAAAGGAAGAGAAAAACCTTATTTTCTGATTAAAAATAAATTGTAATGAAATAAATTAAATATTAAAAATATATTTTAAATTAAATTTATTTTAAAATAAATAAAATATTAACATATTATTTATTTATAGAATTTTAAAGTGATAAATCTACTAATATTAATATTATATTAGAATTAACAATATTATAATTATTTTAAATATGAGTTTAACAATTATTAATATTAAATAAAGAAAATATATTATTATTATCAATAACTGTTGTAATATTTTGTTAAAACAAATTTAATATTTAAATATTTAAAAAGATTTAGAAAAAATTATTAAATTTATTAGACAATAAAGTTAAAAATAGATAAATGTACCATTATTAATATTTTTATAATTAAATAATATCTCAATATTTGAAACTTAATTAAAAATGATACTAAAAATGTAATTCGATTTATTGACCAAATTTACCGTTTTGATGCTAATTATGATCCAATAACTATGGAAAATTTTACTTGTTTTTTTATTTTAGTAAATATTTATTTGCAATTAGTATGATTTTTTCTAGAATAAATTGTGATTAAATTTTGTATACTTATTATTTCTTTTAAAATTTTATTTTCATTAATATAATTAACCTTATAAATTATAAGAAAATAACTATACTAATAAATTAATTTTATAATTTAATTAATTATCCAAGATAACTCATATTAATAAATAAATTTAAAAATATTTATTATCCGAAAAATTTTTTAATAAGTTAACATAGTTAATTTCAGTACCTCAATAAATTATTAATTGTAATCTAGAAACAATATTCAAAAATAGAAATAACTGAATTAACATGATTATCAGGGATGGCCATCTTGGGTGGTATATCCCAAATACTGCTCTATATTCAGAGGCATATCCCTCTCCCAAGCCATCGGCGAGATAAATAGGAGAGAAAAAGTGGTAAAATTGATAATGAGAGAATAAAAAAATATTAAGTAAAATGACAAAATACATGATAAAAACTTATAATAGGGTAATATTTACAGGTTTTTGGCTATATTTTCAAGCTATGAAATTGATTTTTTTGACTGAAATTTTGATCTATGGATATAATTTATTTTTGTCTTAAATTTTAGTTATTCCCATAAATTATGATATAATAAGTTAAATAAGAGTGAATATTATGCATAAATGAAAGACTACCCACAAATTTTTATTAAATTTGCAATTTGGTGTTTGGCGGTAATTTTATAACCCTCAGTTGCGAGAAAATTAGTCCAAATAGCAATACCATCCCTTGTCAAGTAGATCATGGCCATCCTTGATGATTATATAAAAATTTAAACTAATATCAATTTTACAGTTTGTTATTAGCATTAATCACAAGTGATTTCTATTAGATTTATATTAGGTTTCTTAAAACAATTTTAATGATTTATTAAAAATACTGTAACGTTATACAAATTTAATTTTTATCTTCAATTGTATGAAAAAAATTATATGCATCGTTTTTTTAATTTCTAAATTTATTATAAATTTTTATTATAAATT
Organism: Galumna obvia; assembly: GCA_034695785.1. Classification (NCBI taxonomy): domain Eukaryota; kingdom Metazoa; phylum Arthropoda; class Arachnida; order Sarcoptiformes; family Galumnidae; genus Galumna; species Galumna obvia. The sequence goes on from JAQFZM010003766.1 coordinate 9,951, forward strand.
ACATATTTCAAATTTTCCATATTCTTTTATTTTATTTTACCAAGTTTTATAAAAAAGTAGATTTAAAAATATTTATAGTTTTATTTGTCTATAATCAAAATGCTGTAATAGTTAATGAAGAAAATTAAATAATAATTGAAGAGAAAGGGAATATGAGAGTTAGTAAAAGAGGAAGAGAACAAGAGACCGGACATAATTCATCTTTAATTAAAGATATATTTAACTTGTTAAACTAAAATAATTAAAGGAAAGCAAAAGGATTCAATTAATTTAATTTTAAAATTTAGGTTAGTTTTTAATATTTTAAAATTTTTATGTGCAGTTTTTGGAAAAATTTATTTAAACTTTTGAGTTAATACAAAATTTAAACTTTGATTTTAAATTATTTAAGCTTCTTTTTTAAAAATATAATTAAATTTAAAAATAATTCTACAGGGTTGTCCAAAAATGCTCATACGCAACCGTTAAGATAACAGCAGCAATTTGCAATCCTTTCTCATTAGTTTCTGTACTTAGTGTTGCCAACTCTCCTTCATTTTAAAGGATTTCCCTTTATTGCAGAGCAATTTCCTTGATCCTTTATAACACC
>JAQFZM010003767.1:0-10539 GCA_034695785.1 Galumna obvia
TGGAATCGACTCACGTTGAGGCCTTTTTGATTTTTTCATGGATCAGGTTTTACGTTCTTAATGGGCAAGGTCCTTTATGAGTAATGAATTACTAATGAATCTTTGAATTTTCCAAAATTTTCAAAAATTATTTGAAAATTTAATGATAAAAATTATATAAAATTAACTTTAATATAAGTAATATAAGTAAATATATACACAAATTTTAATAATTTCTGGGTCATTTTTGTAAATTTTAATATTTTGTTCTAGAAACATCTACAAAAATAAATTCATTGTAAAAATTCAATTTTTTAATAAACAATAAATGAAATGAAATTTAAGAGTACCATGATTATATTGACTATTTTCTTTTATTGCTATTAGAAATAAATTCTTAATTTAGATAAGGTTTTAAACTTTAACTTATGTTAAAAACAGTTATCTTTAATTTAAATATTATACAATATATGCAAACTTTAAATAATTTCATCTAGTTTTCTTTCCTAGATCATTATGAATTATTCAATGAGAAAAATAAATTACCAAGATATATTTCTTAAAATTAAATTTATTAATTATTAATTATTTTATTGGTTATATAAAAGAAAATAATATATTATTAATATATTTTTAATGTAAAATAATTTCCAACAAATTATTATTATAGAATCAATACGTCTAAAGATTTTATATTATATTTGAGAATTTGTTCAGTCATTGTTTTAGACGATTCCCTCAAATATTTTGATCCATTGATTTGTATCATTTGTTTAAGTATTCTTTAGATCAATGAAATGGCAGCGGATGTAATGAGTTATCTATTTTAATGAATTTTTTGATAAATTAATTCAATTATATATATTAAGGGTTTCATCGATGATATCAATTGTCTTATAAATCATTGGCAAAGAGTAAAACGTTATAAAATGAGTGAAAGATTAGAAAAGAAAAGGAAAAGTGAATTGAGTCGAGTCAGTCACGAGTCTCATATGGAAGAACACATCATATCATTGGAACAGTTATCTCAAAAACTTAATACTGATCTCCAAAAGGTTGTAATAAATATATGATAATTGAAGTTATATTTAATCCATTTATTTGTTTAAAGGGTTTGAATCCGAATTTAGTGAAACATTTGTTAGATGTGAGCGGACCTAATATTGTCACAACAAATATACCATCAGAAGAGTGGCAAAGATTTTGTAAGAATATATTCGATTGGTTTAATTGTTTTCTTTGGGTCGGATCTATTCTATGCTTTATTACTTATGCAACGGAAAAACTAACAAGTACACATTATGTCTTCACTGATGATGTCAGTCTTAACTCTATTTTGTTTTTGTGATTAATTGTGAATTTCTTCACCAAAAGTTATACTTAGGGTGTGTTTTGGCCGGAGTTGTGTCTATATCAGGGAGTTTTAGTTATTACCAAGAAGCAAAAAGTGCTAATATTTTTGCTGCATTTAACGATTTGATACCTCGAAATGTTACAGTTATTAGAGGCGGCTCTAAACTGATTTGTGCCGCCACAGAGTTAGTTGTGGGGGATCTCATTGAACTGAATGCAGGCGATAGAGTACCGGCTGATATTAGAATCATTGATTCTCAAGGATTGAAATGTGTTAATCCACTCCTTACTGGAAATTCTGAGCCTTTTATCCCAACGAATGAGTGTACAGACATTAATCCACTCGAAACTCATAATTTAGTATTCTTTTCAACCAATTGTATTGAAGGTATTCTTGAATTGTTTTCTGTCAGCTCTCAAACAATAACTTTTAGGTTCAGCGAAGGGAATAGTGGTTCAAACGGGAGACCGAACTCTTATGTCTAATTTATTGATTCGTTTTTATAATGAGAAACAAAACAAAAGTGATTTTAAAAGTGAATTGAGTCAAAACATCACAACTTTCATTCGAAAGATTACAATAGTTTCGGTATTTGTGGGGGCAGTCATGTCAGGTATACTCAAATGATTAATCGATTGTATGATTACTAATGAATTTTTTAAAGTGACCTCATTTTTTGTGGGGTATTCGTGGCTCAATGCAGTAATATTTATGATAGCATTAGTTGTGTCACAAATACCAGAAGGCCTTTACCCGACAGTAACGGTCGCTCTTTCATTGGCTGCCAAACGAATGACTGCAAAGAATTGTTTGGTTAAGAACTTAGAAACCGTTGAGTCAATTGGTTTGACTTCTATGATAATTACCGACAAAACGGGAGTCATAACACAAAACCGAATGATTGTATCACACATTTGGGCCAATAATTCAATTATAGATTCAGAAAGTTTTTACAGACATTCGGATGGTTTGTTGTATTTAACTTAAAATTGACTTGCTAATCATATATGACAGGGAGACTTGCTGACTTAGACTCACCAGCATGGAGAGCTCTAATTAGAGGAGGATGTCTTTGTAACAGAGCTATGTTTAGTGCTGCCCAAACTAAATTTCCTGCTATTAGAAGGTTTCAATAAATATAAATTTCTTTTTATTCTAATTAACTTTTTTTTGTTAGAAAAGCGATCGGAAATCCCACAGAAATAGCAGTTCTTCGATATATGGAAATACTTATCGGATGCGTTGAAAGTTATCGTCAAAACTATCCGAAAGTATATGAAATAGCATTCGATCCAAATTTGAGATTTTCGCTGTCAATCAATAAATTTCGGGGAGGGTTTTGGTTATGTATGAAAGGAGAGCCGGAATTCATCATTCAAAGGTGTTCTACTATATTAACCATGGGTAAAATTCATGTGTTTGATGACTACTGGAGAAATTATTTTGTTGAAGTTATAGAGCAACTTGGTAATTTCGGTGAAATAATTATTGGTAATCATAGTTTAATTTCTATTCATATTATCATTAATATAACAGTATTTTCCATTTCATTCCTTCACTCAATTAAAGCATTTTGTGATAAATTCCTTCCTTTCGATGATTATCCGATTGGATATGAATTTAATTTTAACGCCGAAAACTTAAAAGACTTGAGATTTATAGGACTCTGTTCTCTGATAAATCCTCCCCAACCGTCTGTTCCCAATGCAATCATGAGATGCAGAAGTGCTGGAATTAAAGTAATTATGGTTACTGGCGATCATCCCATTACAGCCAAAGCCATCGCCAGAGCCGTTGGAATAATAACTAAACGAAACCAAACGGCAGAAGAAATATCTGAACGAATGGGGATTCAAATCAATGAAATCGATGACAAGTAATGCTTTTTTTCTTTTATATATTTTTATAAAAGTTTTTCTTCAGATCAATAAAGGCTTCAGTTGTGACGGGAGATCAGATCGAACTCATGGATGACAACCAAATAAGTGAATTACTTCACAGCGACAGAGATGTAGTGTTGGCCAGAATTTCTCCGAACCAGAAATCAAGAATAGTTGAGTGTTCGTATCGGGAAAAGGATTTGATAGCAGTGACCGGCGATGCGGACAAAGAACTTTCGAGTTCACAAAATTCAAGAATAAGTATTGCTTTGGGAAAGTCTGGAAGTGATGTCAGCAAACAATTGGCGGATATAATACTTTTAGACGACAACTTCGCTTCAATAGTGGTTGGAATAGAAGAGGGAAGAGTTATATTCGATAATTTGAAGAAATCCATTTGTTATACTCTTTCATCGAAAACTCCGATTGTATTTCCTTTTATTCTTTACATAACACTCGGCATTCCTCTGGCGTTGGGCTCCATAACTATATTTTGTATTGATTTGGGGACTGATATGATTCCGGCCATATCTCTTGCCTATGAATTAGCAGAAGTCGATATTATGAAAAACAAACCGAGAGATCCGTTCGATAATAAACTCGTGAATATTCGGTAAATTATAAATTTAATTATGAATTTATTTTATATTTTAATATTTAATAAAATATAGACTTTTAGTACTTTCGTATTGTATTTATGGAATGATTGAAATGTTGGGCGCGTTCTTCACTTATGTCGTAATAATGACTGAAAACGGATTCTTTTCTCTTCATTTGTTAGATATTAGAAATCAATGGGACTCTAAAGCAGTCAATGATTTAATGGATTCATATGGACAGGAATGGGTATTAACTTTACTTAAGAATCCAATTAATTATTAGACATATTGTTTACAGACATACCACAGAAGAAAGACTTTGGAATATACCTGTCAAACAGCTTTCTTTGCTTCGGTTGTAATAACTAAATGGTCAGCACTTCTTTGTTGTAAAACCAGAAGAAATTCTTTAATCGTTCAAAAAATGAAGTAAACATTTATACAAATCATTGAATTTTCTCTTTTAATTTATAATTTGTTTTTTTAAGAAACAATACGTTAACCTTTTCAATGATATTTGAATTGGGTCTAGCTGTTTTCCTTTCATACTGTCCGGGTCTCGACAAAAGCATAAATATGTATCCCTTAAAGTTTGTAATTTAGTTTTATACAAATATCTCTGATATAAACTTTGAATTACAGATTTTTTTGGTGGTTTTGTTCGGTTCCGTTCGCATTATTAATGATTTTAATTGAAGAAATTCGACTCATTATTTGTAAACTCAAACCTAACGGTTGGGTTGAAAAACACAGTTATTATTGAAATCTATTATATGAACCACTTTTTTATTTTACAATAAAATTGTTTGATTGACAGGTATTTCAAATTTAGATCAAATAATATTTAATTCATTTTAAAAGTATTTTTATTAAATGTAAATCAAAGAAATTGCATACATTATTGTATATTTAATAATAATATATTTAGGAGCAAGGTATATTAATTAATAGAACTCAATTTAATGTATATTAACTATTTGTTATTAAGATTTTAGTTTCGATACTCACATAAATAGCTATCTTTCACTTCTAATCAGAAACTAATGAGAAAAGACTTATATAAGTGTCAACATCTTATTGAGTGATAGCTCTGGTGTTTAAAAAATCACAAAACGTCTTAATTTTCATTTGGTTTTGAATATTTGTTTAACAAAATAATTATTACATTATTTTATGTAATATTAAAATAATTTGATTTAAATAAAATTATATTCATTTTATGTAATTAAGGAAATCGTCAGAAATAAAACTTAAAGGAATACTCATATGAGTAGAGTTGGCGATAGTTTTCAATTTAAGTCCATTCCTTTCATTTAAACTTTTGAGTCCAAACGAATCTTTTTGATAATATTCTGTTTCATTAAAAGGTATTAATTGATTTGCCCTCCAATCCCAGTAACCGAACGAAGCACTTATTTGCGGTAAAATTATACTATCTTTTTCAAATGAAATCACTACCATTTCCTTCACTTTTTCTGATAAATATTTAGTTTTATTGATTGAGTTTTCATTATTAATATCAGCTAAAAATGTGGTCAGTCTTACAATATTTTTGGGAGAATTCCAATACGACGCAAAAGACAATATTTGTTGAGAACCGTATATAAAAGAATCGTAAACAGAGGGACCCATTCCTGTGATGTTTAAAGTTCTTTCTAAAAGACGACATCCAAAGAGAAGAAATTTTAAGTCATCGCTCAGGAATTTACAGTTGGGAACACCAAATATTCCATTATTAGGTCCACCAAAAGTGATAAACTTATCAATTTTATGGGTCACTGAGTCGAGACACTGTCCCCATAATAATCCTCTTAAAAGAAGAGCGCCCTGTGAACATCCAACCAAATCAATTCGAGTACAGTTTTCTTGTAATTTATCCAATTCGGTGTCGTTTATATATTTACATAATTTTTGCATTTGAAAGTCCATTGATTTGAATGACGACCACTCGTTGTCTTCATCGCTGTTTTGACTCAAACCAACTTCAATGACATCAAAATTCGTCAAATTTTTGTTCCTCAAAACTATTCTTAATTTATTTGCAAAGACATGAGCCATACCGTGTGCTATACTTTCTCCTCTTCCGTGAAGAATGACTACACACGTCATGTCCTCACAAAAGATATAAACAAAAAGTAAATTAATTACTAATAGAGAAACTTTTAAATTATATAAATAACTCATTATTATTAAATCAATTTTAATTTCCTTCAAAAAACTAGAATATCATTAAAAATAAGTTTAAATATAAATATTATATCAAATAATTTATATATGAATTTTTTTTAAACTTTAGTTGTTATTAGAAAAAATAAACGACAAATACTATTGTAATTATAAAACCTATTAAACAAGAGTGAAGTGAAATATAATTAGTTTAACAAATATTGGGAATAAATTTTGATTTTAATTTCGGAAAAAAGTGATGGAATTAACAGAAATATAAAACCTGTTATAAAGTGTTTTGTTTGGATAACTTTGATATTAATTTCATGTGTTCTAAAATTTTGATAAAAATTTGATTGACATAGAAATTAGATCTTGCAAATTTTATTTATATATATTATATACCTATTGTTTATACGAATAATTGTTTGATCGTAGAAAATATTTACTAAAAATAATGTTAAGAAGAATACAAATAAAATATATAAAATAAAATAATTTGTTTTAACTTTCATTTTAGACATTAAATTAACTTATTTTGAAAATCAATTTATAATTAAAAATCTGCAAACATTTGTGACATCATTTCACTATATATTAAATTACATAATTATTTATTAGATTTAATGATTAAATTAAACTAGAACATTTTATTAGACAAAGTGTGCAGAGTTACAAACATTGATTAGACTGAATATTAAGTGAACATAAAGTGATGTGAAAACTAAAGAATTATTAGAAACAAGCACAATATTTATACAATTTAAACAGGATGTGAAAAGTTCATTACAAATATGATCCATTAAAGGAATGTGCTTGATACATTATATTTGATTTATTTTTGAAATTATAAAAATATTTAATAATATTACAAATATTGACGAATTATTTATTGAAAGCATTTTAAGATTTGTTTAATATTAATGAGTTTTAACTTAAATGATAATATGATAAAAATAATGACAGGTTTTATACTATTAAATCTTTGAACTTTAAAATAGATTTGGGTTTATTTGAGTTGAGAAAGAAATGATCATTACTTTCAAAAATTATATTCAATCGATTTCTATTTTAATTAAAATTAAAAAAAAGTTTTATTTATCGATAAAATATCTGCAGAAAAGAGTCTAAACAATGAATGTATTAAATGGATTAAAACATTTTTTAATTCTTTATTGAAAAGAATCTCAAGAATTGTAACTCAAATAAAAGAAAGTATCAAAAGATGTCACCACTTATTCATCACTCATTTAATGTTTGGGTTTTCCTCTTGTTTTGGATTAATTGTGGATCAGTTGTTACTACTTTTTAGTGACTTCAATATAACGCCATTCCATGGATTCACAATATAGTGAAGAGAATGAGTTCTTCAACGATAAGAAGTTTCTTAATAAAGAGATTCAGCGAAGAAGTGATCGCTTGTCGTTTGTTTCCAAAAGAGGAAAATCTGAAGTCTGGAACCGATTCGTTCGAGTCTTTTACGACTCCATCGAAACGGATTACGTTAAATGTATTTATTGTGAAGACATTCAAAAACAAAATCAATATTCGGGTACTTCTGGTCTTCTCAAACATAAATGTCAACAAATGATGGATGAAATGCACGACAATTCCAATGAGGAAATGATTACTTCTCTCCAAACAAATGAAGACAATAACTCTTTTGAGGAGACTTTTGGTGAGAGGGAGTCATCGGCCGACGAAAGCGCAGACTTTTATGTTATGGCCCTTCAAAGTAGTGATCCATTGATTTCTTTACGTAAACATAAGGGAAAGAGTTGTGTCTGGAATCGATTCGATCGCATTTATTATAACAATTGCGAGACTTCTTTCGTTAAGTGCAGACATTGCGATGACGTTAAGAAACACAACCACTTCTATGGCACGAGTGCTCTTCTAAAGCACAGGTGCGGTGTTTCTGATGACATCTCACTTAATGACAGTTCTTATAATAATCGACGATATTTAGAGCACAGCCTCGAATCCAATCCTCTGAATGATAAGACACTCATTAAAGAAATGATTAAAAACAATGACAATCGAATCTCTTATGTCAAAGAAATGAAGAAAAGTGAGGTCTGGAACCGATTTGAACGTATATTTATCGATGACTTTGAAACGCTTTACGTTAAGTGTAAATATTGTGAATGTGTTCAAAAGAATACCATTTCTGGAGGCACTCAGGGATTAAGAAAACACAGATGTCCTGCCTTTGAGCCCATGGATTCACTCTTTGAAATAAATGATGAAAACTCTGATGCAATCAACGATGATATGACTGAAGAACAAACTATTAATAATGAAAAGGATTGGATCAGACATTTAACAGAAGAAAACAATAATTTGAAACAAATCGTTGAGAAGTGTTTGAATATAATCGACGACTGTTTGTGCGCTAATAAATACAGTTCTGAACAAAGAAAAGAAGTAAATATTTTGATTAATAAATATAATAACAATTCGTATAAAACAGAAAAATTGGCCAAAATTTTTCAAAACGAAGAAAATATTCATTTGAATAATAAATTGTTTGATTCAAATAAACTTTTAAATTATGGATTAAAAAAACAAAAAATGTTAACCGAAAGTGTTTTTAATGAATTCGATGCGTATCGGAAAAACTTCAAACGAAGACAACAAATGACAGATTCTATCAAAAGAAAGTATCAAAAGAGATATCTTTGCGATTGGACTGAATGTGGGAAAAGATTTCGTTTGGAAAAGCATTTAATAGAACACAGGGATACCGTTCATCTCAATATAAAGAGCCATTCATGTCAGTGGCCCGGTTGTGAAGACACTTTCTTTAAAAAGAGTCAACTCAATGTACATATCCTTAAATATCATTCAAATGCGCGCTTCAATTGTGATCAGTGTTCCTATAAGACCACATATAGGGGTAATTCTAAATTCTTATTCTTTTTTCAATTGTTTTATAATTTATATCTTCAGCGCTATTAATACGACACCAAAGAATCCACGGAAAGGAAAAGTGTATAGTTTGTGATTGGCCCGGTTTGTACTCAAACACAATTCACTTTTATATTCAATGATTTTCTTAAAGGCTGTGATTTTAAAACCAATTACGAACAGGGATTGAAAGCCCATAGAAGGACACACAGTGGAGAGCGACCCTTTAGGTATATACCCTTATATACCCTTATTTAGTTAAATACTTTTTTCCTAATCGTTTTATATATAGATGTTCTTGGCCATCATGTGAATGGAGTTTTCGTCAAAGACATCATTTGAAGGCTCATATGCTTAAACATACCGGAGAGAAACCTTTTACCTGTCAATCATCAACTTGTGAACGACGCTTTGCTTCCCGTCAGGTAAGGCATACATTTTACTTGTGGAATGTTTTTAAAAGTATTGTTTAATTGATAGGCAATGAAATTCCACTTCGAAAAAGTTCACAAACAATAAAGAAATTTGTGGATCAAATGAACTCATATTTTAAATGCAATTATTTTTTATTAAAACTTATTTTTAAACGATTTTCAGTTTCATTTACTTTATTACTATTATTTATTATTGGATTATTTTTTATAATTTATTAAGAGTTTAAAAGTATAATAAAAATGCATTTCAATAAACTTTAAGTCTTAAGAATTCAATAAATTTAATCCTAAAATCATTGTTTTATTCAATGATAAGAAGATTTGATAAACACTTTCTATTAATTAAATGTTTTTTATTAAAAATTCATTTAATATAATAATTATTGTTTTTCTTCGATAAAATTAACGGTAAATATTCTCGATATGAGAAATGTTTATCTATAGTTAAGTCATTAAACAAAAGTATATATTTATAAATAATTTAAAAATATAAGTGCTTTCATTTCAGTTTTTTTACCCTTTCTTAACAAATGACTCATTACTTATTCTGTACTGACTTTTAAAGATTAATAATTCATTCATTAATAAAATGATATAAATTAGAGCTAATGTTTAGCTATGGTTTTCATTTCTATTATTTTTATAATTCCGATAAACGAAAACCCACTTTTATAATCCCATAATAAAATTGATGGCTATTATTACTGATGGTATCACTATTTGTTTTGTCTCAACCAATTCTCAAATCATAACTTAATTTCAATACAATTAACATTCAATAATATCATTAAGTATTAGAATTTTAGAAAAAAAATTGAGAAAACTTAATAGAAAATGTATTACAGTAGACAATCGTTTTTGTAAAGTACCTTGGTGCTACCAAATTGGTTAACAAAATCGATTTGTTAACAATCTTGAATAGTAAAGTTTTATTTACTATATATAATATTTTCACTTAAATTTAGTTAAATAATTAATTATTTTTTTTATTATAAAGCATATAAAGAATATTTCATGTCTTTGTGACATATAATTCAGTAAATTACTAAAGATGTTTATTTTTTTGAACAAATAACTGATTTAAATTATTTAGAATTTTTTTTCAAAATCAATTTCTTTAGAAAATTTGTATTTTGATTAAAACTATTTTACTTTCATTTCCTATATTAATATTTTCATATCTTATGTCTCATTATTTTCTAATAATCAATTAAACA
>JAQFZM010003768.1:0-10533 GCA_034695785.1 Galumna obvia
TGTCCACCGCCATTTTCTTGATGCCTTCATACCTCAAGGTTAGTCACGTAACCATCTTTTGTTATACTAAATGCGTAATAAATAGTCCTTGAGTCTCTATTGGTTCGTCTCTGTTATTATTCAAGTGAGCCCACCCATAGTTTACCCCTCATTGGTTGAAATTAAGTCTGATTTTGTAAATGAGTTTATTGGTTCTCTTGCGCTGTCGCTATTCTTAAATTTTAACGGCCATATTTAAGTACATGAATTTGGGTAAAACTTTATTCTTATCTTTTCTTTAAGTGTTAATAAATGTTTTAAAATTTTAAATTTTGTGTGATTTCTTAGCCTCAACTCAAAGCAATGCGACAATACCTTTTTTAGGTAAGTAAATCTTTGTCCACTTGAGTTGGCCTACTCGGCGGTTTCTGCTCAGCTGCCGAGTAGGCCATGAAGTGTCTTTTGGTTAGTTGGCTGTCTAACTAACACACAGCCCGAACTCTTGCTTGCCCTTTGGCTGTGTCGGAATAACGCTACTGTGGTTCAGTCGTTCTTCTCGAACATAAAGTCGAGTATAGGGAAACAACTGAGCCGTAATGAAAGGCCTGAAAAGTGGCCATTCTATGTATTATATATTAACTCAAATGAGTTGAAATTATTAATAATGGATCGTTGTTTCAGTTAATTTAATAAAAAAATCAATACAATGAAAACATTCCTTAAATTAAATTTATATAATTTATTGAAAATAATATCAGAAATTTTTGATTTTCAATTATAGTTTAAAAAATATTCATTTAAATATATTCAAATTTATGCGCGGAAAATATTGGATGCCATCTTTATTTTGATATTCATCCTTTTAAATTTTATATTACATATGTTATTTGATATAAAATCATTAAATAAAATGATTTATTTAATTGTACTGATTTTAATCGATTATTATATCGAATAAAATTGAAAAGGTATAAATAATTTAAAGATTATTCAATTTTGTTATCAATATAACAATCGATGGCATTCAATCTTTTCCGCGCATTAATTTGGATAACTTTATTGACAATAAATAATTTTGTTGTTTATTTACAATTTTTGTAACGTTTATAAAGAACTTGGATATTGCTCATGATTTGATCTTAACAAGTACACTTTTTACCTAACATGAATGTTAGGGAGAAATCAATCTGAAAAAACCCCGTGATTCAATTAATCAAAAATTGGCATCGCTAGATTAATACTATAATCAAATTTTATAAATCTTGTTTTAGATTCAAAGAATCATTGTCTTAATTGTTATTTTCTTGAGAAAAGTTTGGCATATTTGAAGCACAATTTAAAACAATTATGTCAATTCAAGAGATATTTAAGAGCTGACATAAACAATGGCATAGAATAAGTAATTATATGTAAAATATAAACTTAACTGTCATGTTATTAGAAAGTAATTAAGCGTCGGATATAAGGCTGTGCAAAGGCTCAATAAGCATTGCAGTTATGTTTGCCATTGACTTCATTATACAATCGTGTGCAATATTAGTGATAGCTATTATTTTACAAAGTTCTAAATAAATATCTCAATCCAGTCAATAATTATTGGAAATGTAATTTTCTATATAAAATTTATTGTTTATTATATTTATTAATGAAATAAGTATTCATTCTAGTTTTAATATAGAAAATTACATTATTTCCAATAATTTTAGATTTAAGTAAACTATTAATCAAGAATTTTGTACAATCATAAAGTATGTTGTTTTACATTTAAATACTTAGTTTAAATAAAATTTACCAAATAAAATATTGAAAAAGATCTATTCGAATTTTCAAAATTTTAAAACTTGCAAGGTTATTTTATCTAAACAGATAAGAATATTGAAAAACAAAAATTCACATATCAGCTTATTTTTTATCTAGTTTCTAAAAATTTTAAAAAATAAAAAATATCTTTTAAAATATTTATGATATACGACTCTAGAAAATATTAAATAATTCGAAAAATAGACAAGATAAATTAAAGATTTTCATAAAACCATATCATCACCATATTTGGGGTTAAAAAAGAATTTTATTCTCATAAATGTTTTAGGAAAAAATAGAAAAAAAACCACTGTCACTAATATTGCACACGAGTGTATGCTGTTGTTATCCGTTTTCACTTTTTCCAAAATTTAATTCATTGTCTGACACCGAAAGAAAGATTAGAAATTATTTTGTTTTTGGATTTAAAAATATACTCAAAAATGCTTCCTTAACTCTAAGTTCTCTCGATTTCAATTTAAAGCCCTAACTCTAGATTTACAGTAAATGTGGTAACTCTTGGTTTACCATATTTAGAATAAGTATAATATATGGCGACTCTTACTCTGTATGTTTGGCTCGCGATCTCTGAGTCCTGGTATCAAATGGAAAGATGCCTTCAATAACTGCATAGTGACTAAAATCATATAAAAAAAGTTTAAAAATGTGTTATTTTAATTGAATTTTTTTATAATGGAAATTACTTAAAACCCTATAATTTAAGATTTGCAAAACTCTAAATTCTGAAAATTCGAATTGATCTTGTTTAAATGTTTTCCACCGATTTTAATGAAACAAGTTGGGTTTAGTGCAAAGTTAAATATTGTATTTGTTTAATTAAAATATCTCAATTGAATCTTAAATTATGGGGTATTAAGTAATTTTCAATATAAAAAAATTCAATTAAAAATAGCACATTCTTCAACTCTTTTTTATATACAAAATTACTTTATTGCCAATAATTTTGGATTCAGCTGAGAATTTTTAATGAATCTCGGTACACGATGAAAATATTTTACCTGGCACTAAATCCAAATTGTTTCATTAATATTCGCTGAAAAACATTTGAACAAGATCAATTCAAATTTTCAGAATTTAGAAATTTGCAAGCTCATTTTATCTAAATAAATAAATATATAGAAATTTAAAAATACATGTATCAAATTATTTTTTATCTCCTTCCAAAATATCAAAATTCTTTAATCATTCTATTTCAAACTTGAGATATAGATTACATTGTATTTCAGAAAAATGAACTAGATACAAAACAAGGTTTGAGGCAAAGCCTATAATCACTACATTTACTAGCTCTAATCAATAGAATTTGATATCAAGTTAATTTAGTCCAGTTAAAAATATAATCAAGCATTTTAAAAATAAATTCCTATTCTAGTAAGGGTTTATATGATTCTAGCACTTTGTAACTTTTTATGTGAGTTATTGACTAAAATCGAGTTTGACCTAAATCAATTTTTCTGTTCATTACAACACCCATAGTAATTGTAGACATAGAATTGGTAGTCGCAAACATTTATTTGAGCGAGAACAAATTATACATTGAGAACATAGTGTGCACACTATTACATAAGACAGACTACAAAATAGTTAGAGATTAACATTACATTTATAGCAATGAGATACACACACTAAAAGTATTCAAAACATAAATAGGATAAATGACTAATACATGAATAAGCTTGCTAACTATAAACAATACAAAACTGATGCCTACAAATATCCCGTTTCTTAAAAAAAAATTTGTTCTACAGAAACAACTTATTAACAAAAATTTAACTACACATTTAGGAAATTTAAAATAACATTTGAAATAAACTGTAAAAAATTATTTAAATTAAAGTTAAATAAATTAATTTTTACTCAAAATGACAACTAATTTTCAAATTAAATGATCTTGATCATAATTCAAAATACAATAATCTTTCTGAAAACATTAGAAATAATTTATAAAAATATGAGATAAATACAAGAATAAAAGACACAATATAAAGCAGGGTTCAACATCTTTTTAAAAACTTCAAGGTGCCACAAAATATAAAATTATTAGACATTAATTATTCATTATTTCTCAATTATATTCAATTAATATTCACAACACTTTTAAATTCAAAGAAAAATGAACCTGATAACATTAAATATGTAATTTATTTCTTACATAAATAAAAAAAAGTTACTGACATCAAATCTTATGCTAATTGAAACATTGTTATAAAAATTATTATTTTCATTATATTTGTTTTCTTTATTTCATATAAAATATTAGACACTTACTTATTAACAATAATAATTATTACTTAATTACAAAATATCAATCAGGCAAAAGATTATCATTAATATAACTTTAATGATTTATTAATAATTATGAGACCAACTTTTCAGAACTTGAAATTATGTCAATTTTTATTCCGACCATATCTCTCCCATCTTTTAAAAATCATTTTCAAGATGAGACCAGGTTTGAAGTTTGATATTTAAACAGTTTCAACCATAGAATTTAGCCAAATAGTGATTTATTCATTTTTTAATATTAGATAACTTGATAAATAGGATGATATTTTACTTGAAATAATTCTTAATTTGACCATTAATGCGGAGTTCCAGGGCCTGTTCAGTTAAGGCTGGCTCGCCATTTTGTAGGCATAGAATTGATAGTCACAAACATTTATTTTAACATGAACAAAAGTCTACATAGAGAACATAGTGTGTACACTAATACATAAGACAGACTACAAAATAGTTAGAGATTAACATTACATTTATAGCAAAGAGTTACACACACTAAAAGTATTCAAAACCTAAACAGGATAAATGACTAATACATGAATAAGCTTGCTAACTATAAACTATACAAAACTGATGCCTACAAATATCCCTTTTTTTAAAAAAAATTTTTTGTTCTACAGAAACAAGTTATTAACAAAAATTTAAATATAAATTTAGGATATTTAGAATAACAATTGAAATAAATTGTAATAAGTAAAATAGATTATTTTTACCCAAAAATGACAATTAATTTTCCGTAAAAATGAGCTTGATCATCATATAAAATATAATAAAATTTCTGAAAAATACAATCAATTAATGAAAATATGAAATAAATATAAGAATTAATGACAAAATAAATTACAGAATTCAACATTTTTTTAAACTTCAAGGTGCGACAAATTACAATATTATTAGACAACATTAATTATTCAATATTATTTCTCAATTCTTATTTAAATATTAATATTCACATCACTTTTAAATCCAAAGAAAAATGAACTTGATAACATTATATTTATAATTAAATTCTTACATTAATAATAGTTATATAGCCTCAAATCTCATGCTAATTGAAATTATGTTTTAATTCTTAATATTTTAATTATTTATTTATCAACAATTATTTTATTTAACCTATAATACCAATTATACTCATTATTAATAAATTACAAAATAACAATTAAGCAAAAGATTTTCATAATTATAACTATAATGATTTATTATTAATTAAGGGACCAATTTTTCAGGACTTGAAAAATTCAATTTTTATTCCTATCATATCTGATATGATATCTCTCCCGTCTTTTGAAAATCTTTGCCAAGTTGAGATGATATTTAGATTTTGATGTATAAACAAATAGAACCATAGATTTTACCAAAGAGTGATTTGTTCATTTTTGAAAATTTTTAACTTGATAAATAAGAGAAAATTTTACTTGAGATAAATAAACAATTGTTGCGGAGTTCCAGGGCCTGTTCACTTAAGGCTGGCTCGCCATTTTGTAGACATAGAATTGGTAGTCGCAAACATTTATTTGAGCGAGAACAAATTATACATTAAGAGCATAGTGTGCACACTATTACATAAGACAGACTACAAAATAGTTAGAGATTAACATTACATTTATAGCAAGGAGTTACACACACTAAAAGTATTCAAAACATAAACAGGATAAATGACTAATACAAGAATAAGCTTGCTAACTATAAACAATACCAAACTGATGCCTTCATAATGGTTTAGGTTTTAAAAATGAACCATCACCAAAATTGAATTTTAAATTATTGACTCAAACTCAGACTGAATTTGCTAATAACCATTATACTTTAAATTAACATATAAAGTTTAACTATAAAAATTACAAAATCAGCCTTGTCTCTATCAAGACTATTCCCTATATAGAGTGCACATTGCTTATCCTAAATATCAAATCTATAGGCCTACCCGACTATTCTGCAGGCCTTTACACCCAATCTACAGGCTAAAAAATGTAGGTTGTGCTATCCTTTTTAGAAGAACCACCCTTTTATTACCGAGTAGATTTCGTCTTTTTCATAGAAATGGAAGAGTGTGTTGGCTGTGCTATCCTTCTCTAGAGATTCACGTTTTTTGTAACGGAAAAATTTCGCCTTCTTGATAGAAACTTAAGGAATAAGTAAGGGTTATTATCATCTATTTGATATAACCTGAGTGGAGTGTAAGCTGTTATATCCTTCTCAGGTGACGAACCCTTTTGTTAGTAACGGGGAAATTTCGCCTTATTGATAGAAATGAAGGAGTGTGTGTAGGCTGTGATATCTTACCTTGCTTACTAACCCTTTTGTTAGTATAAAGAAAATTTCGTATTTTTGATAGAAATGGAGGATGGTAAGCTATATCTTTCTCTTTTGGCAATTCCTTTTGTTACTAACAAGAAAATTTCGTCTTTTAGATAGAAACCAAAGGTAATTATAGGCTGTTAAAACCTTCATTTTTGACTAATCCTTTTGATAGTAGAGGGGAAATTTCATATAATGGATGAGAAAATAGGCTGTGCTATCCTACTCTGGAGATCCAACCTTGTGTTTGTAACAGTAAAATTTTGTCTTTTTATAGAAACAGAAAGGAAAAATAGACTGCCTTGCCTGGAGCTTTAACCTTTTGTTAGTAACGAGGAAATTTCGTCATTCTTATAGAAACGGAAGGAAGTCGTTGTTGTGTTATCCTTCTCTGGTGATCAAACAATATGTTAGTAGCGTGGAAATTTCGTCTTTTTGAAAGAAACGGAAGGTAGTGATAGACTTTGATACATTTCTCTTTTAATCAAAACTTTTGCTAGTAACGGGGAAATTTTGTCCTTTGGAAGAATAGGAATGGATTGGTAGTCGGTGATTTCTTTCTTTGATTACCAACCCTTTTGTTAATAACGAGGTTATTTGTTTTTTTTAATAATAATAGATAATTTATTCGTGTTTTCTATATTAACGAAGCGCAAACAAGTTGTGTACACGATGAAAATCCACCTTTTATTTGTATAATGAAACCAATATCTTTGTGGAGATTAATAGTTAATTTATTAATCTTTTCAATAGATAAATTAGATAAAGTTAGGTATTGTTCTCTTTGAAGATTTATATATTTGAATGATTTCTTATATTCAAATGAGTAATTGAACACAAACTATGATATAATAATTATGATTACGATATGTTTAAAAATATTATTTTAGAAATATACTATTAGTCCTCCATATAACCAGATCGTTGATGCCACCAAAATGATCTGGTTTAATCGAATGGACTATTATAAATATTATTTAGTAATAGAGTTGTAGAAATATTTTTAAGCAAATCTTTTGAAACTTAAAAATAATTTTTGTTTAAAGTATTTGTATTTTATTTGAACTGAATCTGAGCCCAAATATACAATAGAATTCCATATTATTGTCATTGGTTTTCTTTATTTAATTTCCTGTAATACTTATGATGTACGCTGTACATCACTACCTGCTGTACATATACTCTCAAACTCTCACTCTTGCAATCATAGGTCAAACTCAATGTATGGAAAGGTTTTAACAATGAGTGCATTGATTTGTATTTAAGGATATGTTTTTGTTTATTGAAAGTTAGTCGTCATTTTGTCAAGTGTTAGTTTGACTTAAACGAGAGACTCTTTCGTGCGTTTAAGCACATGTTTGTGGTCTGAGTGACCGACTGTGAGTTCTGGCGGCCACTCATTTATTTATATTTAGTTTTGTTTCTATTAATAAATGCTTTTATTTTAAACTGTTCTTGCAATTTATTTGATTTTGTGATTCGCTCTCTGGACTCCTAGATCTCGGATTAAGGGGAACAACTGTTTTATAGGTGTCTACCCTTGGGTCTGGCATTGAGCGCAGACTTCCATACGGCCTATAAAACTTATGTGAATTAATTTGTGATATTATTCTCAGAGTATTTAGTAACAGCACAGGTATTTGAGTCCAGAGTTGTAGTCAATTTGAAGATCTGAGCCATTATTTTGTATATTCTATTACATCTTTGCCGAGTGGTATCAATTTTAAATGAATTTATTATCAAATATTATTTATAATAGTCCATTCAGAAATAATCTAGGACTTTCTAAGCTTAGGAAAAATGTAGTGATAATAAATATTTACCAAATGTTATAAAGTTATATTTGATTAATAGATTCCTTAAATATTATTAACATTAGTGTTGATCACATAATCCTTAAATAATCCTTTTGGTTCTTGCAAATGAATTCCTTTACCTTGTAAAATTTAATTTTCATTAAAAGTTTTAATAATAAATTATATTTAAAAATATGAATTTATTTTATTTATTTAATATAACTTTATGAAAACTTCAAAATCAATGAATATTTAGAATAAAATTAATAAAAATATAAGTTTAAACTGAAACCAACATTAAATACAAACTAAATATAATTCTCAATAAAATTAATTCAATTGTTTTTCTTTGTTTACTCTAAGCTATGAGTGGTTCACAAGAGAAGGAAATTAAACACAAATTAATTTTTTCTTTTAAAGAAATTTTGCTTGAGTTTATATTTCTAGAAAGTTAAAACTTAATGTGAAATATCGGGGATGAAATAATTTAAACAGGGATAATTACACCGTATTCTTAAAAAAATTACTCTAGCAATTCACTTGGGATTAGGACAAAAAGATGAGGATAACAGGTTTTGCGAAAATAGTAGTTTTGTACTTCAAATGATAAGAGCATGAGATTTACTAGTTCCTCTATTGAATAAAAGCCAAACATTTTTAAAGTTAAGCCATTTTTAATAAATTTAAAGTTAAGTTTAAAGTTTTGAAGAATTATATTATTCATCTCTTGTCCATCAATTGATCTATAAATGAAACCATTGTTTTTCATAGTTTTAAGTCTGATTTTCTGTTGTTTTATTTGATTATCGCCAGAGTTTTGTTGGGAAATCTTCGGCGCCCAACAAATCACTGTTTCTCTCAATTCGTTTGGATTAATATTTAAGATTATTTTATGGTTAACTTTGTCGTAATGTCTGTCCACTCATCTCTTTTTGTGGTATGATTTGATAAAATTTATTTATAATTTAAAATATTATTGAATTGTTGCTCCTCTGTTATGATGGCCAAGGTTCAATGGATATCTGTTCATGACATAGGGATCAGTTCATAACAAACAATCTATAATAGTTAAAATTTAAAGTAATCGTTTATGTATTTTATTAATGTATGTTCATAAGACACAATTCATAAAAGAGGAGTTCATATGATATAATCTTTCAAAAATTTGCTGAACCTGTGGTCAAAAAAATGATCTCAAGGAAAACCAATAGACTTCAATATATCAAAGTAAAAGATAAACAAATAGGATAATCAATTTAAAGATCCAATGGTTTCATAACAAATTTTAAAACAAGAAATAATACCACAAATTATCTTATCAGCAATGATTTTGGAGCTGTTCCTGAAAACATATGATCTTTTTTGAATAATATTAAACTTTAATATTTGATTTAAGGATTTGAAACAAAGAACTTTATTGGCGAAGTATTTGTTGTTTTGGAAATTAACGAAAATAAAACTTTTATAATCAGAGGAAAAAGATTGTTTCAGGGAAATTCAAAATAAAAGTTTATCTCTATATTAATTTGTGATAAAAGTTATGGCACTGAGATATTAAAGCCAATATTAATTGTAATAACAAAAGGACCAAGATCATTTAAATGAAGGTCAAAGTTTAAATCAAATGCATTTGAATAATAATTCATCGAAAGTAATGATTTATACAATGAATGGAATTCAATTGCAAATCATTTGGATCAAAATTTAAAAGTTATGTCCCTTCCATTGATAGCACACAACCATTTAATAAACATGTATTGCATTGAATCAAATAATCCATTATATAATGAATGCAGTGATTCTAATAAGACAACACTCTGAAGTCAATTGAATCTGAAGACAAAGATTTAAGCATTTGGGACAAATGATTTTAATTAAGTTTAATTTAATTCAAAGTTAGGTTTAAATTAAGTAATTCGGGTAACTGTTAAGGAGAGAGAAATGGGTGTCACTAACATCTTAAAAATACATTTGTTTTACTATTAAAGAGTTAAGTTTATGTTTGACTTCACTTATAGTAATATTTTCTGTTCATTCAAATCTGGCGTTTTAAGACTTGCATGATTAGGCTTGAAATTGTTAAAAATATCTAAAAATTATAATAAATAGTGTCTGTTTCATATTTATCATGTCTCGATTTTACCAGATACAAACCTATTAATTAACGCTTTTATGATATTTGTAATAATAACTGTTCTAAATTTCCATTAAACCAGTTTATTTTGGTGACACCAACGACTGATTATATGGAGGACTAATAGTATATTTCTAAAATAATATTTTTAAACGTATCGTAATCATAATTATTATATCATAGTTTATGTTAAATTACTCATTTGAATATTATAAGAAATCA
>JAQFZM010003769.1:0-10532 GCA_034695785.1 Galumna obvia
AAATTTTTGAACCAAAATAAGCGATAAATATTACGTTAAATAGAAATAAATTCAATTTTTTATAAATTTATAATAGATTATAATAATGAATTAAGTTAATAAGTAATTAATTTAATTAATAAAATAATTAATTATTTATAAGGTAATTAAATCAGTAAAAATTAATAAAAAAATTAAAAATTAAAAAATTCCTGCCATATTAAGAAAACCTAGCCCAACAATTAAATTTAAATTCATTAAATGATTCATTATTTAATATTAACTTGAATTTTGTTTTATTTTTCAAAATTATAATAAAAAGTTTTTCTATTTTATTCCATAATTTACAGTTAATAAATTAGTGATAATTTTTTTTAAATATTATAATTTACATTCAATAAGATTTCCATTAATTAAATTTTGGGAATTTGGAAGCCCATTGAGAGAAATTTTTGAGAAACTTTCTAGGCATTTTTCTAAATACGAGAAATTTGCGAACTCTATCCTTAATAACTCTCCTGGTATTTTTCACAAAATACCACACTACCCTCCCCTGAAGTCGAGTTCTTTAGCCATCCCTGATGTTAATTAATAGATTTTTAATTTTGTATTGTTTTAATATTATAATATTATTTAAAAATTAAAATTTAAAACTTTGACTAAAATTAACAGTAAAACAATATAATTAATTACTAATTATTACCGTATATTCCAACTATGTAGAATATTTTGTTATACCTTGTTTTATTTATGATTAAATTTTGCATAATAATCTGAAATCAAATTATGCCTTCAAATATTATCTTTGCCAAAAATGTATGGTGAAAATTGAAAGAAGAAGATTAAAATTACGCTTAAAAAAGCTTTAAAATTGAACTTGAAAAAAGTTATTAGAAAAGTTTAATATTATAAGGTACATGCAAAATAAGGATCAACAAATGAATAAACTCATATAGAAATTAATAGAGTTTTTACAAACAATTTTTGACTACACACCAGAATTGTGAAAACTAATCACCTTGCCAAAGTTTAGTTTTGAAGCTTTTAAACATGTACTTCCAATATACTTCCTGCCAAATTTCACCATACATTTTTGTCCAAGATAATGGGCGTTGGCATAATTTGATTTTGGATTTACGTATATAATTTTCTAATGAATACAACAAGGATCACACAATACTTTAGCTCATCGTAAAATATAAAATAAATAATTCCAACTGAGAAATTCTGTGTTGTTTTTTGCAGGAAAATTAATTATTAATACGAGTATATAGAGGTGCATGATTTCTCTTTTATCATATAGTGCCTGTGTTAGAAATTAAATCACGCACCTC
Organism: Galumna obvia; assembly: GCA_034695785.1. Lineage (NCBI taxonomy): Eukaryota > Metazoa > Arthropoda > Arachnida > Sarcoptiformes > Galumnidae > Galumna > Galumna obvia. Next base: position 1,314 of record JAQFZM010003769.1, read on the forward strand.
TATTTACTCGTATTAATAATTAATTTGCCTGCAAAAAAACTACCCAGAATTTCTCAGTTTTATTTAGTTAATATAAAACCTTCTCCAAATTTTTAAAAATTGAAAAATTCAAAGCCAAAAAATTCAAATTTACACCTTATAAGTATGCCTTAAAAACTTTATATTTTAACTCATATATCTGTTTTTATTATGTATTTTGGTATTTTTCTTATTATTTACAGCTCTTTATTCATGTTTTCTCTTAATTTTTTAATATAAGAGTTTAGTTTCTAATCTGTCTAATTTTATCAATGTATTATTAAAATTTTGTCAAAAACTATTTATATCATATATATTATTATGAATTTAACATATAAGTGTGGTTTATCTTAATTAAAAAAGTATTTGAATTGACAGATTTGAGTTAAAGAAATAAATCTAAACATTACTCAAATTCTTTATCATTTTTTACTTGATTCTATAAAATTTTAAAACAAATAATGAAATGTAATAAGAACTGTAAAATAGTCAACTTATATGGTAAAATTTATTTAAAAATCATAAAAAAATTAAGGTGGCTGTTCCTAAAACTCTTCTTTTGATTTAATGTGAATTTCAATTAATTCTTTAATTTTTTTATACTCATAATTATTTATTTTTCACCTATTATTTTAGTCATTGATTTATAGATTTCGCTAAAATTTAGAGAATATTTGTTAAATCTTTTAAGATTTTGTCTATTTTTAATCAAAAGTCTTATTTCTTTGTTAATATTTTTGTTTGATTTGAATTAATTTTAAGTTTTCTTATTTATTTATCTAATATTTCTTTATATTTTGGTTCAATCATTTGATAAAATATGTCAATATTATCCTCAGAGACTAAATTCTTCCAATTAATTGAAAATAATTCAGTATTTATACATATTTTCATTATTTATTCATATTTTATAATTTGTTTTGTTTTGTAAATGTTAGTAAATAAGCATAATTTTAATAATATTTAAACAATAGTTAACAGTTAAATTATAAGGTTATTAAATAATTTATATTCAAAGCAATGATGTTTAAAACGCGCTTTAAAAATATTTATCTAGGACAAATATTGTTATGCAAATTTCATAAAAGAAACTTAATTTTTTTAAATAAACACTAAATCTGTCTAGAAATACCCAAATTAACTTTTATGAACCCCTGATTTACTTATTTTTATTACTCCTTTTTTATATAATATACCTGATTTAGTTTTAGAAGCTTGTTCACATCATATGCACAAATTTTGCTCAAAATTGTCTAAGTTCCTTTTCCTGTTTTAAACAAATAAGGTAATGAATATGAAAGTTAATTTCATAAATATTTTGTAAAACTTACACGTTTGTTAACTTTTTATTGAAGAATTAGGCTATATAATAAGTCAGTAGAGGGCTAGTATATTGTGTATTATACTGTGTATACTATGTGTTATTATCCTTCTCTTTATAATTATGTAAAGTTTCTGTTTATTTATTAAAATATATAATCGATTATTTTGCAAAAGTTTCACCACTCCGTCATATATTAAAACAAATTTTTTAAACTTACTTTAATTAAATTGTTTTAAAAATCATCAAAAGAATTAAATAAGGTTTTAAATAGATGATAAAATTGAAATAATATGTAGATTTATCATTTAATTACGAAACATTTCTGATCATCAATGTTTGTAATGAGTTTAATCAGAAATCAGTAAATAAATATATAAATACATTTCCTTTTTCAATAAATTAAGAAAATTAAAAATATATAAATTTAAATTTTTTTGATAGATTTTTATTTATATATGAAATTATACTAAATGGGCTAATATATTTGATAAAATTATACGCTAAATTTAAAAAATAGTGTTAAAACCAGGGATGGCCAAAGAACTCGACTCCAGGAGGGTGGTAGGGGAATATTTTGGGAAAAATCCCAAGGGGGAATTAGGGCAGGGTATTTTTCAAAAACCTCAAAATCGTCTATTTTTGCGCTATTTAGCTTTTTAATGCTATTTTAGGCTATTTAATGTATATTAAGTGCTATAATTGTTAATTTTACATGTTACTTCACTCAAAAAGCAATATTTTGTCTATTATTCACTTTAAATTGGCTTTTTTGGGTAAAAATTTCTATAAAATATCTATAATTTTGATGAGAAAATGATGTTTAAACGATCTTTAACTCAAAATAATGACTAAAATACTAGTTTTATTTAAAATTTTGAAAATTACAAAATTAGAGCCGGTGCTTCGGGCTGTCACCGATTTTTAGGGGGGGCCTACCCCTGATTTTTCCCAGGTGGGGTACTTTGCCAATTTTCCTGCTCCAGGGTGATATTTTGGAATACCCCTTTATTGGCCATCCCTGGTTAAAACCCAACTCGAGTCAAACAAATTAATTCTTCTTATTAGGTTTTATTTTTTTCACAATAAAATACCGATGTGTCTTGATATAATAATATATAAAAACGATAATTCTAATTCAAATATTTTATATAATAGCTCTTGTTAGAAAAAAGAATTTCGTTAATGAAAACGCTGTTGTTATATTTGCTAAAATAATGAGTAATGTTATAATATATGGAAAAATCTTTCTGCTCAAAGGGGTGGGGTTATTAAGAATGTATATTGCAAATGTACAAAAATTGCATTAAAGGTATAAATCGACGATTTTTAGCTTTTTCCTGATGAATTTTACTATTATTTGTCATATTTTAACTTATAAAACGAATAATTACTGATAAAAAATATATTTTTTTTAAATTTTAAAATAAATTCTCGAAATTTTTAATTTTATATCTGTAATTTTGTCATTTTTATGCGATTTTATTAAACCTTTTATTTTTCATTAAAATTATCGCTTTAACTTATTATTTTCTTATTTTTATAATGTTTTTAAAGTAGCAAATTTTACCAATTTAAAAAAATAAATATCAAATAGAAAAAGTATTTAATTTGTTGTTTAAGTCCAAGAGAATCATTTTTCATTATATTTTAAAAACTTATGATAAATAATTACAGTTTGCAATACATTTTAATATTTTTATTTACCGTATTACCGCAGCGTCATAACAACCCATTGGTTATATCAACGAGATCGACCCTAGGGGTGGTCATAATGGCGCGTTGTTATGACCATATCAATCATACAGTATATAAGGGGTTGGGCATAACAAAAAGTACTGTAACATATAAGTGTAAAATAGTTAATAAAACTTATATTTTTCAATAAATAGTTCTTTTATAAGGATTTTAAGAGACTGTAATAATGTTTTTAAAGCAATGAAATATTTTCATTTAATTATTAGAAAGCATTTTTTATTTATCAATTCAAATACAATGAGTGAACAACTAATTGAATTAAGTAATAACTCGAATCATTCCCTAATGGATTGGGAGGCAGAAACAATTGGTGATCAAATCAAAGGACTTAAAATTAGTTCGCGAGGGAAAAATCAAAAGACAATATAAGCGAAGAGTATTTTATTCAATAGAGTAAACAGACCACTGAGGTAGAGATGGCTTTAACCAATCTTCGATAAAATGTTTATATTAAGGTTGTAAAAATTATAATTTTTGTGTATTTAACAAAGATTTTAATCGAACTTTGAAGGGGTGGTCATAATAAAGGATCGATCTTAGGAGTGGACATAACAACGAGGTCGACCTAGGGTTAGTCATAATAACGAACTGTAATTACAATGGCAACCGACAGAATTCCTGAAAAACGCCAAAATCTTTGTCATTACCAGTTGTCATAACGCCTCGGGAATACGGTAATTTAATTTATTTTAATTTATAAATATTTTATTGATGATAATTCAATTAATTTATATAAAGAATATAAATATTAATTATTTATGTTAACTTTATATAATAAATAAATAGAATTTATTCATATTTTTAAAATGTATAAGAATATATTCAAATAATATTTGATTTATTTAACTTTAATGATATATAAAGAAAATCTTAACCACAGCAACTAGTACTCATTTAAATAATTTTATAACTTTTATTAAATGATTAAACAAAATAATAGGTATTCGATGTAATCTAATTAAAAATTTATAAATGTATGTAATTAATTTTAGGCGTTGTAAATTGAAGTCTGTTTACTTAAAGTTTAAGAATTGCATAATTTAATTAATATTTATTTAAAAATTATGGTTTTAAATTTTTAGGTTTTTGAAAATATTTTATTAGAGTGACTACCAAAACTTGATTAGCAAGAAATAATCTTAATTTTTTCAACGTTATTAGAGTTTATGACTTTTAATCAGAAAAATGGAAGATTTTTAAGGATTTTTTAAAATTTTAATGTGTTATTTGAATTATATTTAAATTCATTAAATTAAAATATTAAACTGTAAAATTTATAATTAATAAAACCATCATTCAAAAAATGTTTTGATGTTATGATTAAATTTGGGTTATTTTTATGTTTGCATTTGGGTTTTTATTGAAAAAAGTTTTAAACGAGTTTAATCATGATTTCGAAAAAAATTTACAAAGTCATCCTACAACAAATAAATTAATTTCTATAATTATTTTTAATAAAAATCAATTAATTTAAAAATATTTAATTATGCTGATATTTAAATTTTTAATAAAAATGAAAATTTATAGTATTAATAAAATAGGTAAACTCAAAAGAAGCTTAAATATCATATAAAGACAAATATTTAATCTATCAATTTTTTTTAGTTAATCAATATAATTTAAAGGGATAAAATTAAATATTCCAAAATTTATTACCAATATGTTTTAAATTATTTCTAAATTATATAAATAAATTTAATTTAATAAAATTACAGCTTTTAAAAATATTTTAAATATTTGTTAACTTTAAAAGATTTATAATTTTTAAATTATATATTAAATTAAGTTGAAATTTATTCTTTATTTATTAAAATTTTAAAAATTTTAAAACCTTATAATATTAAAATTAATTTAATAGTTAGTGATAAAAGAATATTTAAATTTAATTTATTTTTAAGTTATTCAAATATAACAAAATAATTAACAGCATTAATTAAAAAATAAACTGTAATTTTTGTTAAAATCTATTGTAAATATATTTCAAAATTTAAAGTAAACATATTTAAATAATCATAAAACAAATAAAAATTCAAATATTTACAGATTTTAATTAATTCTCTTTCACATACAGTCAACGCAAAGCGTAACTGATTTTTTAAAATTGAGATTTCACAATGAGAATCTTATCCGATTTTTAAAAGTTTGATATCATTTTAAAGCTCAATAATTGGATTTTCTTACATGTATCTTGAATTCATTTGATTGATCCAGTTCATATGATTTCCGATCGGTAAAATTAAAAGTTGCATTTTTCGTTGTATGGAATTTGGTGTTGGGCGGCTGCAAATTTAGCAAATTTTCGGGTTACACCAAATTATAAATTCAATTATTTCATTTCAATTGATAGAATTTCTTTATTTATTTCATCTTGGTTTAATTTTTTAATACAATTTTCATTAAGTGAAAATAATAAAATGGTGATTTTAATCTAATTTTTATGTTTAAATTGAATGTCAAAGAAAAATGCTACTTTTATTTTGATCGATTGGCAATCATATAAACTAGAGCATTCAAATAAATTCAAGATACATTTAAGAAAATCCAATTATTTAGCTTCAAAATGATATCAAACTTTTGAAAATCGGATAAGATTATCATGATGAAATCTCCATTTTAAAAAATCAGTTACGATTTGCGTTGACTGTATATGAAACTTTTTCATTGACTCCACATTTTCCTTCAACGGCATATTTATTGATATAAATTTTGGCCATTTCTATAGCATTCTTAAATTTATAAATAAAATCAAGTAAATAAATGTATTTAATTTAAATTAGAAAGTTAAATTTTCATATTAGAAGCTATATCTTTTCTTTAAGTCTTCCAAATTGTTATAAATTTGTGCCATACGACTATCAAACTATATTGGTTATGATAATTGTTTGGTAATGAAATTATCATACTCAACTTTTAAATTTTTAAAGAATTGTACATTGCATTCTTTATCTGTGTGATTGATCAAGGTAAGATCATATTTTTAAAATTAATATTTAATATTGAAATTACATTCAATTTTTAAATTCTTTTTGACATAATTTACCAATTAAAGTAAAATATTAATAAAATTCTTTTTAATAACAAAATGTTTTATTAAGCATTTAGAAATATTTTTTAAAAAAACATTATAAACTGTAATTTAAATCAATTTTTTTAGAAGAATTTATTTAATATTTTTACAAAGTGAATAATTATTTATTCAAATATTAATATTATTTTCAGTTTTTAATAATACATGTAAAAAATGGTTATCAAATCAGTAGGGCTCCAAAATGTCTTGAAAATTGGTTGTCATATCAGGTAAAATTTCTACCCTAGGTCAGGTAATCATATAAAATTAGGTCAGGTTAGATCAGGTGCAAAATTTTGTTGCCATAGAAACACACTATTTATTACCAAATAATCAAATATATTCAAAGATTTATTATAATTAACATTAATAATTAATAAAATTAGCTTAGCGTATGCATTATTAAAAACCTTATTAGCAAGGAGATGCAAAATATTTAAATAAAAATATTTTGGCTTTTATATTTATTCCTAGGAATTTGGGAGCTAATTAAATATGTTATCAGGATGCTTTTAGCAAATTTTTATAATAAATATATATAAATATTTTAGTCGTTAATAAATATTAGGCTATTAAATGGAAAAATTTATTGTTTTTCACTACATTTACGTAGTAATCTGTAGTATATGTAATCGTTTTGCACCCACCCACCCAAAACTTTTGTTAATTAAGGGAGATTTCGTCTATTTTATAGAAACGGAGGAGTGTGTGTAAGCTGTGATATCCTTCTCTGATGACTAAACCTTTTGTTAGAATCCGGAAAATTTCGTCTTTTTAATAGAAATGGTTGAAGTGTGTGTAGGCAGTGATATCCTTCTCTGGTGACCAACCCTTTTGTTAGTAACGGTAAAATTTCGTCTTTTTGATAGAAATGGAGAAGTGTGTAGGCTGTGATATATTTCCTTGCTGACTAACCCTTTTGTTAGTAACGAGGGTATTTCTCCTTTTTTAATAATATTAGGTAATTTATAAATCTTTTCTATAGTAACGGAGCGGAGAAACGCTGTGTACACGATGAGAATCTACCTTTTATTTGTATAAAGGATCTAATATCTTTTGGGAGATAAATAGTTAATTTATTAATCTTTTCAATAGATATTTTATATAAAGTTAAATATTGTTCTATTTGAAGATTTAATCTCTTGTTTGTAACGAGGAGACATTTTCCTTATGGAAAGCAACGGGTAAATCAATTGTCATTTTAATAGTAACGAAGATGATAGATGAAATGTGCTCTCTCTAATGATTAACCAATTAGTTTGTAACGATAAGCCAAATTTTTATGAATGAAAATGAATTTTGTTATAGTCTTTTTTAAATAGTTTTTAATAAATTTTTAATAGTAATAAAGCGATAAGCAAAATACACTCTATATTGGGAACACTCTTGATAGAGACAACGCTGATTTTGTAATTTATATAGTTAAACTTTATATGTTAATTTAAAGTACAATGGTAATTAGCAAACTCAGTCTGTGTTTGAGTCAATTATTTAAAATTCAATTTTGGTTAAGGATCATTTTTAAAACTTTGACCATTATTATGGGTGTTGTAATGAACAGAAAAATCGATTTAAGTCAAACTCGATTTTAGTTAATCACACACATAACAAGATTCAAAGTGCTAGAAACATAGGAACCCTGACCAGCATAGGAATTCTTTTTTAAATGCTTGATTACATTTTTAACTGGACTAAATTAACTTGATATCATATTCTCTTGATAGAAGTTCGTAAATGTAGTGATTATAGGCTTTGCCTCAAACCTTGTTTATATTAATAATTAATTATTATGTTCATTTGGATGGTTACTCATGAAAAATAGACTTAAAGTTGAGAGCAATTTGGTTTAAATCAACTCACCACTTATGTAGTGATCAATATTTTGGTTTATTTTATATAACTATAACTTTTCAACTATTTTTAAATTTGTTGAATATATTTAGTTAAATAAAATTTAATTTGAGTTTTAATAGGTATTGAATTGCAGAAAAAATGAACTAGATACAAATTTTTTTAAATAATTTTTTATTGGTGCAAAATTCTATAATTGGGATTTAAAGGAAATTTTTAAATTCTATTTCCTTAAGATTTTAGAGATGAAAAACGAGTGTAACATGTTTATCTAATAACTGTATGTGTAAATTATATACAGTACTCAATCGATAATTTTAACTAACCGTTAATTTTAACCAAAATTCAAAACCAATAACCAATTTTCTTAGACGTATTGTTAAGAAACTACCGAAAATTTAACAACTAATTTTAACAAACCGTTAATTTTAACTAAATATAAAACCAAAATCCCATTGAAATGAATATAAAACTTATAACAATAATTTTAACTAATCTTTCAAAACAGTAAATAAAATTATATTTATGTATTTCATTACAATTATTTTAAAAAATAATTCATTTGTTTTAATAAAATGTTTGATTAAATTGAATGATTAAGAAATTAATAAAATTATTGTTAACAATAAAATGGAATTAAAAGATAGTAAATCTTAATTGATTATTAAACTTTGATTATTTTATATTTATTTTAAATTCAATTTTAAAACATATTCTTAATTAAGCATAAATAATTGATTTATTTGACAAAATGTTCTAAATTGTTAATAAAACTACTTAACCATACAAATAAATAGTTATTCTTTGTTTCAACCAATAATTTTAACTAAACGATAATTTTAACTAAATTACCAAAACAAACTTTTTAAAATTATCGATTGAGTACTGTATAATGTAATTTATCAGTTGAGTTAAATAATCGATTGCGTTAACCAATCTCATATCACCGAGGTAGTTTACTCAACCTAATCACTGCATTTAAAAATTATTAAATAATTTTTGTTTATTTAAAATTTATTTTATTAATTCTGCAAAATTTTATTTAAAGAATTATTTGCTAGATCAGCCATGCATATTGAATACACTTTTTGAATGCATTTTGAACGTAATATATGTGAACCCTATGAACATTAATCTAGGTTAACGAATGAACATGGTCGTTTCATACAGTAAATATAATTAAATGTTTCACCCCCTATGTATT
>JAQFZM010003770.1:0-10528 GCA_034695785.1 Galumna obvia
GGTCTTGAAAGTCATGTAAACGGGAAGAACACCACCGGGAATGTCGACATGAGTAGAGGAGTCCTCGACATGTGATGAGGAATGAATTATATCCAAATCGTGTTTCGATTTGACGGGTAATTCAATAGAATGACCATTGTCATTGCTTTTGTAAGCGGCACAGAAGCCCACCAAAGCCACCAAAACTGCAAACTGTAATACAATATATTTTAAAACTTATCAATTTCTGTTTTAATAAACAATATAACTTACCTTGAACATTATTATATAAATAATTTAATGTTTTAATCAATAAACTGAGAGATCAAACGAATGATTGAAAGTTAACAAAAGTTTCGAATTATATACTACTCTTGAAAAGTGATTTCCCCACCCCTTGAACTCTAATAATTAGTGAGGAAAAGGGCTTTTGAGTTAAAAGTTTATCTTGGTCATTTTAAATTGAGACAAGTATTTGTTTGAAGTAATGAAAAATGAAAGTTTCACGGCTATGAAATCGATAGTTATTTGAGCTGAGCCTCGAAGTATTGATCGAGTGATTAGCATGTTTACTTTTTTGAAAAATCATAATCAAACTAGAACAGATTTATGGCCACACAAATAAACTTAACCTTTAATTTGTTTTCTCCTTTTGTTTAATTAACAATTAATGAGTCGTTTCCTCAATGATGTTCATTAAACCATTTAAACCACAATTAAAGTACAGAAATCTTATAACAATTCAATTAACTTTTTTAATGAATTTTATGAATTGAACGCCGATTATATTAAAACAAATCCATAGTAATCATAATCCAACACATTATCATTCAAACAGATAAGTAATGACTATTTTTGCCATTTATGCCCGAACCCCGGGCTATCAAACAGGTGTTCAATAACCTGATTTACGCCCTAATTGTGCATGCTTATATTTGTTTAATTGTGCTCGAGTCTAATTGCTCTCAACATTTGTATATCAAACTATTTTAATTAATAATTAAATTTTATAAAATAAATATTAATTATGACTTTAAATGTGTTATAACTTTTATAAAAACAGTAGATAACTGTAGATAAGGCTTTAAAATCAATATAAAATGTTTTTTATTTTTTTTAAAAAATTTATCTCTTTATTAATCTTTTATCAGATTCTAATTAATAAAATATGAGTAATTGAGGAATACTTTTATTTTATATACAAAATAATGAATGGATTTTATTCAGCGATTAATTTATTAATAATTTTACTATTTTTTAAATAATTAACTTTTATATCAATCAACCTGGAAAATTAGCCAATAAACCAGTTCAAAATTTTAATTAACAATTAATTCTATTTAGAATAAATGAAAATCTGAATTATAAATGATTTTTATTTAATTAATATTTAAAATAATTAGGAAAACACCGAAGAATAACAAATATCAATGAAAACAAAGAAAAAATTCTTAACCGATTTAAGTGGTTTTGCTAGTATATTAAACTTCAAATCTTTTTGATCATACTAATACAATTTTATTTTGGTAAATTTTCTTACAGTTTTAAACTTGTAATCTCTGCTCTTTTTTACTATCAATTTTCAAAATAGGGCTAAACTTTACTAGTTTAATGTTAACAATATTGACTGTTAAATAATTGGTAAAATTTAATAGATAATATTCTAATGAAAATATATGTATTGATATACAAAATCCAATCAAAAGTAAAATAAATTCTTCGAAAGTATTTGAAAGAATGATTGGCTCAAACTTAAACTGATCCTCATTTTTCACACCAAAAATATCTACTAAATCTTCACTTAAAAGTGTGTTTTTATTCCATTTGATATAAATACCCGTTTCTGTGCACCACTTTATTCTAAACAAACAAACAATTAAGCAAGTTAATATCACAAAACTTACATTATATTCAAATCTCGCAAATATTTATGATCTTTATTAAGCAAGGACCCAATGAAGTAAGGTAAATTTGGTCCGCCATAGCGAGAAATATGTATATTATTAAGGAATTCAGAATTATCACTTAATTTAGCTAATCTACCAAGCCAATATATAAGTGTCATTCTTTTCATAACAAAAGCTGTTATTCCAGAACTTATATTAAGGGCTAAACTTTTCATGAATTTTGGAATATAAAAAGTTTCGAAATCAGTTATGATTGACCTCTGGTGAACATTTCTATCAAGGACACCTTTATCGTTAGCAATATATTGTGCGAATATATCGTATTTATTGGCGTAAATAAATACTTCTTGTCGTTTGAATAAATCATTCCACGAATCAATTACTCTCATTGGAATTGGTTTTACTTTTTCATCCAATATTAAACTACAAAATGATATAGAACCAGCTAAGGCTGTTAATAACCATGTTGAAATCAGGATTTTATACGGGTATTCTTTAACTTTATATGATTTGGGCATTAATTTTGAAACGGGAATTGTTATGCTATCGAAGAATATTCTGAAGAATTCATTGAAATTTCTTTGTTTTAAAGATAAAACCATTGAAATAGAAATCAGTGATAATAACAACAAAATTGTGGCCCAAAACTCAAAATAAGTGTTATAAGTGAACATTCTTGAATGACCCGGATATTTGTTATAAGCTATATGACTTTCTTCAGTGTAATCAATGACTCGACTCAAAGAAAAGTCAAACGGTAAGAAAGCGTAGTCCTGAGTGAAGGACACATACTGTGAGGCGTCCAATATTGATATGATGAAATTGGGCGGACTCTCAGCAAATGTATCAAACATCTCCTCAGTTGAATTGGGTGGTTTCATCAATTTTAACCTAGAATCATTGAAAATTTACAAAGGAATATATGTGTATTTGTGTGTGTGCGTTAATGGTTATTTTTAAATGATAATAAAATTACCATGCTCCTCTCATTTTGACCATTTCTCTTATTAAAAGAATGAGTGGTCCATATATGTTGAAAGTTTTACTTTCACTGTAATACTCTTTAATATTAACAATCGGTGGAAAATTTCCCACAAATACAGTAATCGTTTCATTATTATCTGATTCACTAAACCGGGTCCTCATAATTCCCTTTTCAAATTCAACATAACTATCAAAACTCATTTTATTTGAGAATTTCATTGTTAACTTAAAAATGTATACAAGTTTTATACTACCATGCACAATAAATCTAATACTATTTTGAAATCTGTTTTTATATAAAATTATTAATCATTATTTCAATCAATTATATGATATTTTCTATTATATAATTTATTTCAAGTTAAATTATTAATCGATATTTATAACTAGACTCAACATTAATAATAATAATTTTATCCAGACTAAGAAGATTTGCATTTATGAACAACAGATCAATACTTATATAACGATATAAATATTAATTAATTATTCAATAATTGCAAAACAATTGCAATGAAATGATTATTAAAAATGAGTTAAATATTTTTCCCTTTTTTTATTAAGTGAAATATAGTATAAAACATCGTTGTTTATTGTTTTTTTTTATTTTTTCAAATGGTTTTTCCTATAAAAATATAAAACAATTAATATTATGGTATGATTTAATTACTGAATTAATTGAATATTAAGATAAAATTCTATTAAGATTTACATTGATAATATGATTGTTGATCTTTATTATAAAAATTCATATAATATTCAAGTAATCTTACTCATCTTTTATTTAGGGATTAGGTATATACAGTAACCGATCGTTAATTTAAAGTACCGATAATTTGAACAAACGTATAATTTGAATCAAATATGAAAACCAAATCTTAATATTGCATATTAAAGGGATACTAATAATTTGAACTAAGAAGGAGTTAATCAATTCAGAGAGTAACCTATTTAAATTATTTTGGTTTCTATAGAAATTTTATGATGTATAGAATCAAAAATTGATTTTGGCGAATTGATATCTGTTCTCGTTAAATTTGGCTAGTTAAAATTGGCACTTAAAGCTTTAGAGAAAGATAAATTTTGTTCTAGTTAGTAAGCAATAGTAAAGCATAGTTTGAATATTGCAAAATATTTATATGAACATGAATGTTTTACTAATTTTTATACCAAATTTCATTCTCATCAATAAATTCATAATTCAAACATTCATGTTCATATGAAAACATTGCAATGTTCAATCTATGCTTTTCTATTTCTTACTAACTAGGACAAAAGTTTTCTTTTTCTAAAGCTTTAAATGCCAATTTAAACTTGTCAAATTTGACGGGAATAGATGTCCATTCGCTAAAAATTATTAAAATTTTAATTCTATACATCATAAGCTTTCTATAGAGACCAAGATCACTTAAATTGGTTAATCTTTGAATGGATTATCCCCTTCTAAGCTTTCAAAAACTCTAAATAGAATTTATATGTGAATTAATTTATACAATTAAAATTAATTTTATTTTTTTTAGTTAAAAAGGTATTCTATGAATAAAGTTTTAATAAAAGAATAGAAAATTAAAAAATTATGTAAATATTGTTTAAAAACCTTTTTTCTTAAAAATTTAAATTTTATTATAATGTAATCCAAAAGAAAACAAGTTTTAATTATTAAGAAATAATAATTTTCACACGTTATTTAAATATCAATTAAATTTAGTAACAGAGAAAACTCACATTTAATTAATTTTCATTTAAATCAATAATGTCTTTTACTTAATTTAAAACTGAATAAAATATCGTTTAAAAAGTTTTGATATTATGGAAAATTTATTTAAAATCATTAATCGATATTTAAAATACTTGTAATATTATTAATCAAACAAAGATTACTATATTATAATTTCTTTTAATAATACCAAAGTTATAAATTTACTAGGTTTTCTTTCCTTCAACCATTAATTTGAAGTTCAAATTTTGAACTAACCGATAATTTGAACCAAATGTCCAAAACCAAACTTGTTTAAATTAACGATCGGTCACTTAATCATTGATTTATTTTTTTAAATACATTTTCTAATATAAATGTATTTTCTATCAATATTTATCTTTTATTATAAGATAACTCTGTATACTGATTTAGTTGCAGTTATTTTATCTATATATGAAACTAACAATACCAGGTATATGTTATTTTTGTTATCTCAAAGTATTCCATATTTTGTTTTTGATTTTATTTTATTTAACTTAAAGTTTACTGAACGTTATGTAATTTTTATGTTATAATATCTATCAAATATTACATAAAAGAGATATTAAAATAATCAAGGTTTAATCCTATATATTGCTTTAAATTTCAAACAATAATAAGAAAAGATTAATTCATTTAATCGCTAAACGAATTAAAATAGAGTGGAATAATTATAATCTTTTATAAGAAATCTAAAACAACAAAAACATTTATATAAAAAATGTATGAACACTTCAATACTAATCAATATTAAATTATCAGAGTAAGCAAGGTACTCAATTTTGATTATTAAATTTGGAAATGTATATCTTGTTAAAAATATATAAATTATATAAATAATTAAATAATTTTTTTATTTATAAAATACTAAATGATATGAAAAATTAAATAAAAAATACCCTTGCTAATTTTATATATTTTGTTATGTCCAAAGGAAAATATGATAACAGAAAATTGTTTTCTAAATAATAAGAAATTAAATAACAAGTACAAAGTTCTTCCCATTTTCACAGGTATATATATAGAACTTTAAATTATTCTAGAGTATCACTTTTGTTGAAACAACTTATAAGTTAATTATAATAAAAGTTATTTTTAAAATGAGTAAAACAATAAACACTGCTTTGTTTGCAATTGTTTTCATTATTTTATATTATATTTATTATAATGTATTCATTGATATATAATTTTTACGTTGGTTATAATTTTTTTAAATAACCTAGTTAACTTTGGTATGACTGCTGAACACCATCACAAAACTACTCCAGGGTAAGTTTAGTTTGAATTCTAGAAAATATTTTATTAAATTTACTTTGATTTATAGAGATTTTCAGAAATAGTAGTGGTGAAGAGTTTGCCAGGTAATATTTTATACTAATTATTAAATGAATGACTTTTAAACATGGTGATTTTGTTTAGCAACCAAAGTGGGAACGTATTCATCGCCGACCTGTAACTATTGTGGAAGTGGTTGTACTGGTTATATGTTTTGCGATATTAATAACCATACAGCGGACTTTTAGGACAATTAGTATAAAAAAGAACACTGGTAAAAAATTTTCAACAAAACATTGATCAAAATAAAATTCCCTTTATTTGTAAAAATAAACTAAAATGTAATTAAAAATTCTTAAATAAAATTAAAATAAAAGATTAAATACATGTGTTGTGTTAGTAATGGAAGATGCATGTGTAGTACATAATAAATGAGCAAGGTTATTGATTGAAATATCGTTTTATTATAACATTATTAATGAAAAATGTATTAAAAAACAAAGTCCCTAAAAATAAAGAAATTAATAATAGATTATCTTATAGAGATCTATTAAAATTACTCTACTATATGCAAGATAATTTTAATAGATTTTATTGTAAATAATTTTTATTAATTATTATTAATAAACCAAATTTGATAAAATTTGTTAAACATGGAGCTTCCTATATTATTGGTAAGTACAACCAAATATCAATGAATATGCTTTACAATCAAGAGGAATACAGAGTGTTTATACTAAGTAAATGTAGTGAAAAAATATCTTTCCTAAATATATACATGTATATATTGTTATGTCTTAAAGAAATAATGATAACAAAAAAGTGTTTCCCAATGAATAAGAAGTTAAATAACAAGTACAAAGTTCTTTCCATTTTCACAAGTATATATAGAACTCTAAATAATGCTAGAGCATCAGTTTTGTTGGATAAAATTATTGAAAAGTTAATTCTAATAAAAGTAATTATAAAAATGAGTAAAACAATAAATGCTGTTTTGATTGCAATTGTTTTCATTAAAATAAAAGGTATTTATATAATTTTTTAAGTTTGCTTTAATTTTTAATTTGCGATAATTTGCCTAGTTAACTTTGGAAGGACTGCTAAATACCATCACAAAACTATACGTGGATAAGTTTAGTTTGAATTCTAGCCAATATTTTATCAAATTTACTACGATTTATAGAAACGATTCAGAAGCAGAATTTATGAAGAGTATGCAAGGTATTTTTTTATATTAATTATTTATAGAAAGTATGTTAAACATGGTGATTTTGTTTAGCAACCAATGTCGGAAGGTATTCATCGCCGACCTGTAACTATTGTGGTTTTGGTAGTACTGGTTATATATTTTGCGATATTAATTACCCTATGTGCTGTGTCAATAATGGAAAAGGAATGTGCTGTACCTAATATATAAACAAGGGCACTTGATTGATTATTCATTTTAATAACATCATTCATGAAAATTTTATATTTAATAAATTAAAGTCTTTAAAAAAATAAAATCATTATTTAATTATCTTTTTAAATATCTATCTTTAAACTTAAATTTATTCTACTATTTGCAAGATAATTTGAATAGATTTTATTGTAATTAATTATTATCATTTATTCAAATTTATAACATACAGTCACCGATCAGTTATATGAAGTGATTGGGAATTAGGATTTAGTTCATAAAATCGATTGGTTCATAAAACCGGTAATTTTTGAAAATCATATACTATTCATCACTTATTGAGAATTATATCAATTAAATGAAAAAATCAGTTACTTTTGATGTTTTAATGAAATAAATGTATTTTAATTCAACTTTTTTGCATTACACTTAAATTATCATCAAGTGATTTATCATAGAATATCTTTTAATTTTATAATTCCTTTAAAGTTTATCTTTTTTTAACACTAATTTTTAATTTATCACTAAATGATAATATGTGTCGTTTATTTTAAAATACTTTTCACCAAAAAAATACCTTTAAAATTTTCAATTTATTTAATGTTATGATTAAAGTTTTTTAGGTTCTTAAACCTGATCCCCTTTTATAGTTTGTATTACATTGGTTTGAAAATTTGGTTCATAAACGTGGTTGGTTCATAAAACCAGTACTTCATAAAACTGAAACACTCTTAACATTGGTCTCTATGAGAAGGGCTTTTGGTTTTAAGAACTAATTCATAAAAATGATTGGTTCATAAAACCAATACTTCATAAAACCGATCTGTGACTGTAGTATTATTATCAGAGGCGAGATATTTTTTGGGCAAAAAGTGATAGGCAATTAAAAAATTTTCGCTGGTTTCACAATAAACCACTGAAATTTCGCTCTCACGAGTGTGGCGGTAAACGGTAAATAATCAATGCTGTAATACTGCTTATGAAATGTTCTACTCATCGAAATGAATAAATTACTAATTGACCACTTTTATGTCCGGCATTTTCTCGGGATATTGGCCCCGGAAGTTAAAATGTCGATTTTTAAGCTTAAAAATTGTTAAATTGAATATCTAAAATAGCCTGTTATCTTTTAGAGCAGTCATGTCAGAAGAGCCACTTTTGAGCCAAATTCGTGCGTATGCTATGTTATATGTGCATTAACCTAGAGCTAAAGTCATATAAATAATTAAATTTTTAGCAAGATATGGATCATATCTAAAACACATTTTGAGAGTTTTTGAGTCATTTTGTTTAAATTAATTTGAACACTTTCCTTTCTAATAAAAATAACGATATACATGAATAGATGATTTAGACTTGCGCATATAACATAACATACGCACGAATTTGGCTCAAAAAGTGGCTCTTTTGACGACTGTTTTAGAGCATAAAAAATGCTTTCAGAATACTTTAGATATAAATTATTTGGGGGTTATATATGTTAATTTATATATATATTATACTTGAACTCTAATTAATAATTAACCTAGTTAACTTTGGTATGGCCGCTGAACATGATCAAATAAACCACTCTTTGTTAAGTTTAGTTTGATTTCTAATAAATATTTTATTAAAGTTATCCCTTATATTGAACCTTTCGGAAACACAATTGTTGAAGAGTGTGCCAGGTATTTATTTGATGTTAAATATAAATGAAATGTTTATTAAGCATGGTATATTTGTTTAGCAACTATAGAAAGACTTATATTATAGTATTTATCAAATATTACATAATAGGGATATTAAAACAATCAAGGTTTAATCCAATATATTGCTTTAAAGTAATTCTATGTCTACCAAAAATATTTTTGAAAAATTTATAGAATTAATTTTATTAAAGTGGTTTATCTAAAGTTACTTTTAAGAGTATTTCGTGGTGTGTCAAATGTGATGACATAAATTTGAACATTGACCCAAGTGAAGACAGAATACCCTGCGCTGTGCTTCACTTTTTCTAAAAATGGTTTTTTTTAAATTTAATCCGTTTTTATTTAGTAAAAGTCATAAATTTTTACTTTTTCTAAATTTATCTAAAATGTGGTCTATGTCTACCAAATATATTTATTAAAAATCTAAAAATTTATCTTTGGTAGAAGTATGGGTATAAGTAAATCCAACTGGAAAGTCCTGGGCAGTTTTTTCAGGCAAACTAATTATTAATACGAGTAAATAGAGGTGCCTGATATAACTTCTAACATTGGCACTCAATTATAAAAGAATAATCATGCACCTCTATTTACTCGTATTAATAATTAATTTGCCTGCAAAAACTACCCAGGACTTTCCAGTTGGACTTACATACTTTAAAGCTCAAACAATAATAAGAAAGATTACAACATTTAATCGCTAAACGAATTAAAATAGAGTGAAATAATTATAATCTTTTATAACTTATAAAAGAAATTAAAATTATAAGAAATCTAAAACAACAAAAACAATTATATAAAAAATATATTATCCCTTCAATACTAATCAATATTAAATAATTAGAGTAAGCAAGGTACTAAATTTTTATTATTAAACTTGGACATGTATATCTTGTTAAAAGTATATAAATTATATAAATAACCAAATAATTTTTTTATTTTTAAAATACTAAATGCTATGAAAAATTAAATAAAAAAGCACCCTTGTTCATTTTATATATTTTGTTATGTCCAAAGGAAAATATGATTACAGAAAATTGTTTTCTAAATAATTAGAAATTAAATAACAAGTACAAAGTTCTTTCCATTTTCACAGGTATATATATAGAACTCTAAATTATTCTCGAGTATTAGTATTGTTGGGTAAAACAAATTAAAAGTTAATTAAAATAAAAGTTATTTTAAAAATGAGTAAAACAATAAACACTGTTTTGTTTGCAATTGTTTTCATTGCAATGATAGGTATTTATTAATATATTTTACGTTTGCTATAATTTTTTTAATTAATCTAGTTAACTTTGGTATGACTGTTAAACACCATCACAAAACTATACCAGGGTAAGTTTAACTTAAATTCTAGCAAATATTTTATTAAATTTACTTCGATTTATAGAAACTTTTCAGAAACAGTAATGATGAAGAGTTTGCAAGGTAATATTTCATATTAATTATTTAGTGAATGATTTTTAAACATGGTGATTTTGTTTAGCAACCAAAGTGGGAACGTATTCAGCGCCGACCTGTAACTATTGTGGAAGTGGTTGTACTGGTTATATGTGTT